>JADRCD010225649.1:0-25628 GCA_019843815.1 Montemys delectorum | reverse complement strand
ACACACACACACACACACACACACACACACACTTCTTGAAAAACAAAGGCTTGCAGGCAGTCCATTGAATTGTACAGATTAGGGACAGGAGAGATAGTTTAGTAATTAAGAGAGTGCTTGCTGTTGAACTGATTCCCCAGCTCCCACACCAGGCAGCTTTTTTACAGTCACCAGTAACTCATCTGGCATGCATGCCCACATGCTTACCCACATACACGGGAGGAAAGACAAAATTTAGGTCTTTAAAGAATGAACTTGTTCATTTCAGTGTGTAATGCTTGTTTGCAAGTTCTTTAGTTTTAAAAGTTTAAATTACGTACAGTTTAATCCAAAAAGCTTAGCGTTGATATTGTCTACAATTTCAAATGTTTTCAGCTTTGCTTTTGCCAACTACATGCCTCAGTTTGAGTATTCTGCATTCTATTTCATTGGTGATTCTAAACTATTCATCCTGTATGCCCTCTGTAAGATTAGGTTGGGGCTGGGCAGTGATGGTGCACGCATTTAATCCTGGCATTTGGAAGGGAGAGGCAGGCGGATTTCTGAGTTTGAAGCCAGCCTCGTGTCTACAGAGTGATCTAGGACAGCCAGGGGTATACAGAGAAACCCTGTCTCTAAAAACCAAAAAAAGGAAAAAAAAAAAGAAAAAAGAAAAGAAAAAAAGATTAGGTTGGGTTATCAAAGGATTAAGTGCATCATCTACACTAGTCTGTCTTAAAACATTTGTTTTTTCCTTTTTTGGGGGGTGGGGTAGGGTATTGTTTTGAGATAGGGTTTCTCTGCATAGTCTTGGCTGTCCTAGAACTCACTCTGTAGACCAGGCTGACTTCTAACTCAAGAGATCCTACTACCTTTGCCTCCCAACTGCTGGGATTAAAAGCGTGTGGTACCACTGCCCAGTTCAAACATTTTTTATATACATACACACTTTTATTATTAGTTAAACAGGGCTGGAGAGATGGCTTGGTGGTTAAGAAAACTTGCTACTTCTACAGAGGACCCAGATTCAGTTCTGAGTACTTATATAAGTCACTCAAAACTTTCTACAACTCTATTTTCTGGAGATCCAACACCAGCATCTGGCCTTTTTGGACACTAGGCATGCTCATAATGCACTTCCTTTCATGGAAGCAAAACACTCATACAGATAAAATACATCAATCTGTGTTGGAAAGATGGCTCTTTACAAATTTAGGCATATATGTAAGTACCTACAGATTCTAGAAGAGAATGTACAATAACCTCCCAGCCTCCTGCACGCAGTTTACATGCTTAGTATTAGCTGTTAAATATTTTTTTAAAGATTTATTTTATTTATATGAGTACACTGTAGCTGTCTTCAGACATAGCAGAAGAGGACATCAAACCCCATTACCATTAGTTGTGAGCCACTATGTGGTTGCTGGGAATTGATCTCAGAACCTTTGGAAGAGCAGTCGGTGCTCTTAACCGCTGAGCCATCTCTGCAGCCCCCAGCTGTTAAATGTTTATTCTTTAGCAGTCTTTCAGAAGATGGGGTTGGGGTGGGGTGTATAGTGAGTGGATGAGAACAGAGTAAGTTCTTTGCATTGACTCTGAACCAGATAGGAAATAGCATATTAAATAATGGTAAATGTACAAGAAAAATGACTATTGATAACATAAAATGTAAAAGTTCTGGACTAGGTAATCACAAGTCTCATGGGGAACTGTTTAAGTACTAGAAAATATTTTTTATATGACATAAAGTTGAAAATGCTGAGCTTTTGGTTCTTTAGAATCATAGTTGAGTGAGTGGCAGGTGTGACTAATGTGTAGCTCCTACCCTCTACTGGACTTGCCCTCTGATCTACACAGGAAAGCCCAGAATGGTGCAGAAAGCCTTTGTCACCAAGGGCAGAAGCACAGCAAAATTTCACAGATAGAACAGAGGAAAACATTCCATGAAACATGACTGTCTTCTCTAATTCCACTCATGACTAAAACTTGGTTTCTTCTTCATATACCTCTGGCTGTTGCCATAATTCCATAACAACTTTTTTCTTAACTATTGTTTGCGCCTGCCAGCCTTGGTGGCATACATTCCTTTGGTCCTAGCACTGTGTAAGTTTATGACAGAGCAATTTCCTCTTCTAGGAAATTAAAATATAAACTAAAATGAGGTGGCAGGCGGGAGCAAATGGCGGAAAGGATGGTGTTGAGGGGAGGGTAAGCAGATTTTTTGTGTGTGTTTCAAGATAGGGTCTGTATAGCCTGGGTTGCCCTGGAACTTGCTATATAGACTAGGCTGGCCTTGAACTCAGACGTCTGCCTACCTCTGCCTCTTGAGTGTGCTGAGATTAAAGCTATATGCCATTACACTGACTGAGAGAATATAAGAGAAAATATTTTAAATATTTTCATCACAAAGTATCTGAAATGATAATATTCTTAGCCTAGTTTAATTATTGCAGATTATAAGCTTATATTATCAGGGAATCACATTGTACTTAATAAATGTTTATGGCCATTAAATAAAACATTTCACTAATTTTGAAAAATCTACATTGAGGTACTACTTTCTACCCAATACCATGGTTCTGTAAGAAAGAGAAAGCAGGGCATGGTGGCATATTCCTGTAATCCAAGCATGTGAGAGGCTGAGGCTCAAGCATCCTTGTGAGTTCACAAGTTGTTTAGACCCTACCTCAAAATCAAAAAGTGAGTGATATGTGATAAGTATATGGTATGTTAAGCAGGTTATCTGTTGGAGACCACATAAGTACAATGGGTTATATTCAAATAATGAAATCATAATTAGCAATAAAAATAAATGAAATATTGAGGACTGAGGAAATAGCTCAATTAGTCATGCATTTTCCTTACAAGCATGGAATCTTGAGTCCCCAGAATCCAGATAGAAGTAAGGAAACTAGAGATATGACCCAGTGATTAAAAACACTAACTGATCTCACAGAAGACCCAGGTTCTAGTTCCAACACCTACATGGCAGCTCACAACCTTCTGTAACTTACACGTGTGGTACATAGACATATGTGCAGGCAAAACACCAATTCATATTAAATAAATATTACAAAAAGATATATGTTGGCACACTTATAATGTCATGGGATCTCCAGGATCCTAGGTCAGGTAAGCTAGCCTAGACTACTTGACAAGTTCTAGGCCAGTGAAAAACCCTGTCTTTAGGTATATAAGAAACAATCACTGAGGTTTTCCTCTAGTTTCTGAACACCCACACTTTTAATCCCTATCCTTCAAATGTGAACAGCCAGCTTGGTCTACATAGTAAGTTCCAGATCAGCCAGGGCTGCACAGTTGAGAGAAACTCTTGTCTCTGGGCAGTAAAAGGTATGAGGTTCTTTTGGGGGGTGAGGAAAAATTTCAGTTTAGTTGCTATAGTTATTCAATTGTAAGTTTACTAGTACTCTAGATCATTGAATTGTATATGCAATCCAGTTACCATGTAGTATTTGAATTCTTTTAATGAGGCTTTTATGGAAATAATAATGGATAACATATGCAAGTAAAAATTTGGAAGCATTTAGCAAATTTAGTAGTTTTAATGTTGTAAGCATCCAGACTATCAGTGGATAAATTGTACTCAGCAAATGTTTAATATAAATTAATGGAACATTCAAAACTTTTCTTTTGTTCTCCAGATCCCTGAGCAGCAGCCCATTACTTTGTGTAGTGGGGTTGAAGATACAAAGCACTATGAGGAAGCCAAGAAATGTGTGGAAGAATTAGCATTGTACCTGAAACCACTCAGCAGTGCTAGAGGTAAGTGTAATTATAGAATCCATGCTAAACAAACAACTGTTTGTTCATTTGTTTGTTCTCTGAGACAGGATTTCACTATGTATTCCTTGTTGACCCAGAGCGGACTAGCCACATTCACAGAGATCTACCTACCTCTTCTTTCAAGTGCTAGAATTAAAAGTGTGCCCCATCATACTTGGCCAAATATCTGTTACGGATACTTCTATTACCACAATAATTGAGCTACAAATGAATACAAATGTATGAAACCTTTTCTTTCTCTGTCTCTTCCCTTTCTTACTTCCTCTTCTCTTCCATTTCTATGTTTTCCCCTACTTAGTTTTCAGTGCTAGACAAGCGTTCTACTACTGAACTATCTATACAGCTGGTCCTAATGAATGCTAATAAAATTGATTCATTATAAGCCAAACCTGCTTCGTGCTAGATAATATTATAAACCACATCATATAAAGTAGTACTAAATTCAGAGTTTGTGTGATGTTGGAAATATGAATGGCTATAGAAATACTTATAACATGAGTTAGAAGGGCTTTTCATTTTTTTGACAGCTTTGGTTTTTTGTTTGTTATTTTCCTTTGAAGACAGGGTCTCATTTAGCCAGGTTGGCTTTATAGTTGCTTTATGGCCAAGGATAGCTTAGAATTTCTGATCATCCTGTCTCTACCGCCCAGGGGCTAAGATTACTCGTTTGGGGGTGCTATGAGTCAAGTCCAGGGGTTATGTATTCTAGCAGCTATATCCCCAGCTTTTATTTGATGAACTCTGATCCTTTGTCTAGTTTTAGGTTGTATTTGTAGAAAACGATAAGAAAATGGAAGTTGTCGTTACCTTCCAGAAAGGGCCTGCTATTAACTATTAGTGAGATATACCAGTAATAATATACCAGAACTATTAGAACAACAGTATTTCAGTCTTGGATTAGTTGCTGTTTTCTGTCAGTTTTTCTTCTATGATAAAAATGAGTAATAGTGTTTTGAGTGTCATAATGAGTGATATCTGTCTACATACATTTGCTTTACTTTTTAAAAGTTATAGTTATATGGTTTTATTTACTTAATTACTTGTTTGTTTATTTTGATGTTTTGAGACAAGGTTTCTCTGTGTAGCTCTGGTTGCCATGGAACTCACTCTGTAGACCAGGCTGGCCTCAAACTCAGAGATCTACCTACCCTTGCTTCTCAAGTGCTAGGATTAAAGGTGTAGATATCCAGACTGTTGGTTTATTGTTTACTTTAAATATGCTAGTAAGACTGAGAACTAGCCCACAAATGAGCTGCTCCAGAGGAAGTGCTCCTGGATCATAAAATTGCACTGTAAATCTAGAAACAGCTTTCTTATTCTCTTCTCCAGGTGTGGGTCTGAATAGCACTACTCAGAGTGTTCTGAGTCGCCCAATGCAGAGGAAACTTGTGACTCTGGTCCATTGCCAGCTAGTGGAAGAAGAAGGCAGGATCCGTGCTATGAGGGCTGCTCGATCTTTAGGTGAACGCACAGTTACAGAGCTCATTCTCCAACACCAGAATCCTCAGCAACTCTCCTCTAATCTCTGGGCAGCAGTTAGAGCTAGGGGCTGCCAGTTCCTTGGACCAGGTATGCAATTAAAGTTTGTTTGTTGCTTTGGCGGCTTATTTACCCAACTAGGTACTCTAAAAGTATAGAGTAAAAGGCCTTAAGAAATGTACGAATCCTCATCTTCTGTTCAGTTCTGTTTCAAGCATTGTTCTACTTGACAATCCTGGCTTGATACTTTTTCAGAGAATTTACAGACTTTTGATAACAAACGTTTATTCATTTTATTAGTCATTAAAAATGTCTTTCTCTGTATTAATCACTTACCTACTTAATATAATATGACAGAATTGACCACAAATGTGGCTTTAAGATGTAGTTGTAACTATGTTATATTGTTTGGGGGTTTTGTTGTTATTGTTGGTTTGGTTTTGGTCTGTCTGTCTGTCTGTCTGTTTTTGAAACCAGGTTTTGTTGTGTAGCCCTGGCTATCCTGGAATTCAATCTGTACATCAGGCTGGCCTCTAGTTCAGAGTGTTGGAATTAAAGATGTGCACTACCATGCCCGGTTCATTGTATTGCTTGTTAATGGCATGGTATTATGTTGCTCTTCAGACAATGGATTTAGGTCATCTTTGTTTGCGATACATTTTGATTGTACCATTTTTCCTAGCAATGCAGGAGGAAGCTCTGAAACTGGTCTTGCTGGCCTTGGAAGATGGTTCTGCGTTGTCACGGAAAGTGTTGGTTCTCTTTGTGGTGCAAAGACTGGAGCCACGTTTTCCTCAAGCCTCTAAAACCAGCATTGGGCATGTTGTTCAGCTCCTCTACAGAGCCTCCTGCTTCAAGGTATGACCTAAACTCCAGTTCAGCTCGAAACATTGCCATGTCTCCGACTTAAGCATTAAATTTGGACTTTAGTAAAATTGCCTGTACTTTTCAGAAAATACCAGCATTTTTTCCTTCTTAAAGAAGGTAGGTTGTATGTGCTCTAGTTACATCGTGGGTTTGGTTTGTTCAGTTTTGTTTTTGGCCTGTCTGTTTGCACTGGTAGAGATTGAACCCAGAGCCTTGCACATGTTAGACAAGTACTATATTGTTGAAATACAGTCTCACCCCTTAAATTTATATCAAGAAATTAATCATCTTGCTATTCCCTCTGTTTTAGTTAGGATTTCTACTTAGTTAGGGTTTCTTTCTTTTTTTTTTTTTTTAATATTTATTTATTTTATGTGTGTGAGTACACAGACACACCAGAACACCAGAAGAGGGCATCTGATCTCATTACAGATGGTTGTGAGCCACCATGTGGTTGCTGGGATTTGAACTCAGGACCTCTAGAAGAGCAGTCAGTGCTCTTAACCGCTGAGCCATCTCTCCAGCCCCCTTAGTTAGGGTTTCTATTACAGTGATAAACGCCATGACCAAAAGCAGTTTGGGAAAGAAAGAGTTTATTTTGCTTACACCATGTTCATGCCACAGCTCGTCATTGGCAGAATTCAAGACAGGAATTGAAGCATTCCCTAGAAGAGTGCTGCTTACTCAGCCTGCTGTCTTAGCACCATGACCACCAGCCCAGGGGTGACACAGTCCACAATGGGCTGGGTCCTCCCACATCAGTTATTGATCAAGAGAATATATCACAGGCTTGCTTACACACCAGTCTAGTGGAAGCATTTTCACACAAAACTAGCCAACATACTCACCAACACTGTAAGCAAAATTAGTCCAGAGTCACTGAAGCAGTAATAAGGTTTTTAAGAGTTTGTTCCTTATGTAATTGTACAGTCCAAGATACCGATTCACCATCTGGCTTCAGTGTAAATGATAATGCTGGACATATTCTCTCATATTCCAGCTTGAATCTGCACTGCCTCAAACATTGATACCCATCAGGTGTCACTTACTCTTCATCCTGCTTTATTTTCCTGTCTTAAAATTTTCTTTCTTCTGATATATCCTGTAACCAATACTTCCATTCCTGAAATCACTATAATTCTTCAACTGATACTGTACTGAAAAAGGGTTTCAGTTTTTTGTATTGCCTTGTAATCAAAATTACTCTCTCTGGTTTTGAGTTTTTCTAAATAGAGCATTTCACATTTATTGTAATGGTTAAAAAGAATGAAGTAATTCTTCACTGAATATATTTTAGAATATTCAGAATATTTGTATGCTTTCCACGTTATATGTTCTCTACTAACAGAAACAGATACAAATTATAAGAAGCGTTCCTAGGCAGAGTCCTTTCCTGGTGTGTGATGCCCCAAGTGATTCCCTAGTATCACAGTCAGTCAACCAATAAAGCAGAAGCAAGTTTTAAAACTTTGTTGAGTTTTTTTTTTTTTTTGGGAACTTTGTTGCTGTTGTTATTTGAGACAGGCTCACTATGTAGTTTGGCTAGTCTAGATAACAATCTTTCTGCCTCAGTTATAGTTGTTTGCCACAGTGTCTAGGTATAAAAATTTTTTACTAACTTTTATTTTATAACAAATTATTATTTTATAAAATTTGAATTTATTTTGTATAATGTAGGGGATCAGTGGTAGATGAGTATGCATGTGTCACTGTGTGCATAGGGAGGTAAGGGGACAGTTTGTGGGTGTTGGTTCTCTCCTTTCACCATATAGATCCCAGGAATTGAACTTGAGTCAATCAGGCTTGGCAACAGATACCTTTACCCCCTGACTCACATTGATGGCTCTAGAAAAAAATTTAAAATCTGGTGTTTTTTAAGTAATTCACTAGTCATTTTGTTAGTTATTACTTTATGTACATATGTAAGTATATGCTATGTGTGTGTCATATTCTCTGAAGCTGAATATGTAAGGCACCTGACAAGGAGGCTGGGAACCTAACTTGGGTTCTCTGAAAGACTAGCAACTGCTCTTAAGCTCTGAGCCATCTCTCAAGCCTCTAACCAAGTGTGTGTGTGTGTGTGTGTGTGTGTGTGTGTGTGTGTGTAGGCACATCTGTGCCATGGCACACATAGCAGATACAGCAAAATTTTGTAGACTTGGTTTTCTCTTTCTACTTTTATTTGGGTTTTGGGGATTGAATTTGGGTTGTCAGACTTAAGCAGCATGTGCCTTTACCTGCTAGACATCTGGCTGACCTGTTTGACCTCTTTCAATACACTATACAGTTCCAGTATTTTTGATGTGATATCTCTTAAAATTTCTTGGTTGTTTTTAGAGTAATGAAGGTGTTGGGGATATAGCTCAGTGATGGAGTGCTTATAATGTATCCAAAGCTCTGGGTTCAATCCACAGCATCTACAACTCAAAATAATACAATATTCTGGAAGCCAATGTATCATGTAGAAAGCATATTCTACCTTTTAAAGAGGGCTAGCCTATGTTAAGGAAGTATTTTCATACATATACATGTTTATTTGTACTTTTAATTTATCTTGGAAAATGGCAAAGTAGTTAAGATTTTTTGTGTTTGTTCACCTAATTTTCTAATGAAAGGTTTAGCTGGACCTGACTTTGTTATAAGGATGAAATAGTAGGGTTTCTTTTCATACCCATACTTGATTCTTTCTCTGAGATTGTGTACTTCTTGCTTAATAAAATCAAGTATTGTTTTAGAATAATAAAAAGGAATACATTTAAAAAAATTTTAAGTGTGATCTATAATTTCTTAGTATACTAGTGTGAGGTGTTTTTAGGTAGAAAGTTAAAGGGGGAGAATTTTCTACTATAATAATATAAGTCCTTATGGGAATAAAAGGTTAACACAATACAATTGTATTTTTGACAGTATGGGGAATTAACCTCTCTGCCATAACCTATATAGCTCCAACCTCCAAATATGTTTTAAAATGTCATAGGGAATTTGTGAGTCTAGGCGAGAATTATTTTAAATTTTTAAACCTTTAGCCTAAATCCAGCCTGACTCAAAATATAAGTTACTGAGATAACACATACATCAGATATGCTACAAAATTTAAAGTGAGTTAATATGATAATGTAAATAAAGGTAGGTTGGTTTTGTTTGTTTGTTTGGTTGGTTTTTTTTGGTCTTTAGAGACAGGGTTTCTCTGTGTAGCCCTAGCTGTCCTGGAACTCACTATGTAGACTAGTTAACGTATTTTTTTTAAATATGTGTGTGGCATGCAGATACACATGGAAGCTGGAGTCAGCATCAGGTGTCTTCCCTGGTGACACACCAAACTTGAGGGCTTACTGATTCAGGTAGCTGAGTACAAGCTTAAGGAGTTCTGCTTGTGCCTCTTCAGTGTTCTTTATAGACGTGAGACTAAAGCCATGTCTTGCTTCCCTACCCCCATTTAGTTGGTACTGGGGATCATAAACTCATGTACTCTTCATGCTTGTACAGCAAGTGCTTTACCATTCCAGCCATCTCTCCATCTCCCTCCCTGTGGTTCATTTTTTAAAAAGTAGGTTTTAAAAAAAGAAAACAAAAAAACAGGGTTGATTTTGTTGCTTCTATTTGAAACAGTTTTGTATACCTCCCTTTTCTTGAACTTGTTAGATAAGGCTGGCCCTGAATTTCTGATAGTCCTGCCTCTACCTCCTGAATATTAAGATTGCAAGTGAGTACTACCACATCCAGCTTTGAGTTTTATTATTAAAAGATATTGTTGTTACAGTTCAGCATCTCATGCTCTATACTTTTTTGGCTATGGTCTGTTTCACAAAATTCCATGAAAAAATTAAGATAAAGTCAATTAGTCATATTGGAAGCTCTTTAGTTATTAGTGTCAAGTAACTTAATGCTAGGCAAGCCCATTTATGAAGAAGAAACACATACTGTTTTTTAAAATAATTATACTCATTAAATATTTTCTTAACTTTAAAAATGCCTATATCCATGTGTATCTGTTAAATTCTATACTATGAATTTTCTACCCATGTGCTCATTCTTTCTTTAAGAAGATGCTGACATCTGTGGCTGGGTATGATGATGTTGCATACCTTTAACTCTATCACTTAGGGGTTGAGGACAGCAGAAACAGGCAGGTCTCTGTGAGTTCCAGGCCAGCCAGAGCTATATAGGGAGAGCCCTGTCTTTTAAAAAGGCAAGATTTTGACATCTATAACAGGAGATGTTTTGCAGGCAGGGTGGTATATTCCATTTTTATCTGCCTACTTGCTGCTAAAAGAAAGTTGTTATTTTTATTTTTTATTTATTCATTTTTTTTTTTCTGGGCTGGTGAGATGGCTCAATGGTGGTATTGAAACCCAAATGGTGAAAGATGAGCACTGCTTCCTGGGAGTTCTTCTCTGTATATGCCTGTCATATGTGGTACACATCAAACCAAGACACACAAAATAAACTGGATTTTTTTAAATCACAAATTTTTTTGTCTATATGTGTTTATATAAAGTACATATAAACTTTTTTGTCTGTTACTAGACTTTGGTGTATATGTGTCTTTTTAGGTCACCAAACGTGATGAAGACTCTTCTTTGATGCAGCTGAAAGAAGAATTTAGGACTTATGAAGCTCTGAGGCGAGAACATGACTCCCAGATAGTGCAAATTGCTATGGAAGCTGGCTTAAGGATTGCACCAGACCAGTGGTCCTCTTTGCTTTATGGGGACCAGTCTCACAAATCTCATATGCAGTCTATTATTGACAAGGTAGTGTCTTTATTGTCCCTTACTTCATAACTGATTTTGGATCTTGATAATTATTATTTTGTAATTATTTTATTTAACAAATTAATTTTATCATAAATAGTATGTCAGACTTCTGTAAATGAGATTCAATGTTTCCAGGTATTATGTCATAGTTAGTCCTATCAGAATGACAGTAGTATTACAGTACTTCAATCAACCAGCACTCTCCCATGGTCCTTGTCATCACCTCTCTTCCTTTATTGTCCAATCCAAATGGCTTTGTATTTCTGGGAACTGGAATTACAGATACTTGCAAGCTACCATGTGGGTGCTAGGAATTGAACCATATCTGGGAGAGCAACCAGGGCTCTGAACCACTGAGCCATCTCTCCAGCCCCTAAACCCTGCTTCCAAATGCCTTTTGAATTTTATATAGGAGTCTTTTAATGAATGATCTTTCAGATGTATACTTCGTAGCTTTATGATTTCCACTCAGAATAATTTTACGCATACTAAATGTTACCTCCCATGATGAGTTTGATAAAATTTTCAGTAACCCTGTTTTTATTTTATCAACTGTCTGTTTTGATATAAAGACCACTGTTGTAGATATCCCAAAACATGACAGGTTTTGAATAACTGATTATTGAGAATTGAGAAATTAGTTTTATTTTGTTTTCTGCTTTTTACTGTTTGTAACTCTTTCTTGAATCCCTTCATCCTAGTCACGGTTCTCTAGAATAACAGAACTTACAGAGAGAATATATATATAAACGAGATTTACTAGAACCAGCTTTTTATTGTTCTCTAGAATAACAGAACTTATAGAATATATATAAAGGGGATTTACTAGAACCAGCTCTTTATTGTGTAAGTGTATGTCTCATTACATTATTTTGTTACTGTTGTTTTGTTTTTTGGGTTTTTTTTTTATTGGTTATTTTATTTAATTACATTTCAAATGTTGTCCCCTTTCCTAGTCTCCCCTCTGCAATTCTCACTAAGTTTTAGAGAAATACTCAACCTTCAATAATCACAAACTAAATCAGAATATTTTAAAAATATTCTTCAACAAGTTCATCTTGATCATATCTACTCCAGCTGACCTTTCTCATTTTTACCACCCTCTACTCAGAATTATACATTATTCCTACCTTCATAATCTTTGTATTTCACAATACTCCTCCAAGTCAAATTAGTGGTACCAGCATGCACATGAGCTTGAGGCCATCTACTAGAGTGTGGTACCAGGGGCAGGAGCATCCCTAAAGAACAGTAACCCTTTCTTCTCTGGCAGCCATCAACTGCCAGTAACCTCTCAGCTAGAGTGGAGCCTCATGGTCTGTCTCTCGTGAGCTGGAGTGATGATTGTCTTAGTCTTCTGCAGTTAACCATAGCTGCTAGGAGTTCAGGAGGACAACTGTGTCATGTCTAGAGGACAGTTCACAGCACTTCTTCCCATCCCTCAGCTTTTACACTCTGTTTTGTTTTGTTTTTTCGAGAAAGGGTTTCTCTGTTTAGCCCTGGCTGTCCTGGAACTCACTCTGTAGACCAGGCTGGCCTCGAACTCAAAGATCCACCTGCCTCTGCCTCCCAAGTGCTGGGATTAAAGGCGTGCACCACCACTGCCCGGCCCAGCTTTTACATTCTTTATATACCTTCTTTGTATTCTTTGGTCGTAGTAGTGGGGTGTGATAAAGGTATCCTATTTAGGTCTGAATATTCAACAGTCATTTATTCTCAGAACTTTGACCAGTTATAAGTCTATAAACTAACTTCTGTCCATGTGGAAAGAAATGTCTCTAAGCAGGGTTGAGAAAAGCATTGATCTATAGGCATAAACAAAAATACTGAGGCAGTTTGATAACATGTCCATCTAACAAAAAAAGAAGATTTACCCATAGGGCCTGTGACCTTCTTGGTCATTGGCTTTTACAGGTTTAAAATGCCAGATGTGAATACAAGATGTAGAACAGCCCATATTCCAGTTTTAAAAGCTACTTGGTTACCCCAGTAACCTTCATGTCACATTACAATGATGGGCACCTCTTGCCTAGAACATTATTGACTTATCTCCCCAGTACCTGCATAGTTATATAGCACCATGAAAGCTAGCCAAGAGGGAGGAAGGTTCCACATCTTTTCCAGTTTGATTTCTCTGTATCCTGCAATCAAATCATAACATTTTTTTCAACTGTACTAGACATTTGAAATTATTTAGACTATTTAATATATGAAATCTAGTTTGTACAGTTTATATATTTAGTGTTCTGATATTTGGTCTTAAGAACTTGAACTTGGGCTAGAGAGATGGCTCAGCCGTTAAGAGCCTGACTGCTCTTCCAAAGGTCCTGAGTTCAAATCCCAGCAACCACATGGTGGCTCACAACCATCTGTAATGAGATCTAATGCCCTCTTCTGGTGTGTCTGAAGACAGCTACAGTGTACTTACATATAATAAGTAAATAAAATCTAAAACAAAAAAAGAACTTGAACTCATTCAATATGACTATTCCATGGCATTATTCTTACTATTATCTGACGTCTCTAGATTATATTTCTAAATTTCAGGTATATGGAAAGACTACCAAGAACCCAACTAATATAGTGTTATGGGGAGAAAGGCCTCCAGTTATGAAGAGTATCGTAACAGAAGGAACACAGTATTTTACACAGTGTACTAGGCTGTGGATAGAAAGAAAGATCTTTAGATAGCAGGTATTTCAGTCTGGCCAAGGCATAGGTTATATAGATACAAAGTAAATTTAATAAACTGCAAAAATGAAGGTATAAATAAACTGTGGTTTAAAAGGGTTATCTGATCTTTTGGAAAATTAATGTTTACTTTTTTCTTTTAAGTTGCAGACCCCTGCCTCTTTTGCACAGAGTGTTCAGGAGCTAACAATTGCTCTCCAGCGGACTGGAGACCCAGCGAATTTGAACCGACTAAGACCCCATTTGGAGCTACTAGCAAACATTGATCCTAGTCCAGGTAAAACTAAGAGAAGTTAGTGGACTGTTTATTATCTTTTGTTACATTCCTCTAAAGTTTTCCAAAGTAGCTGTCTCAGCTTTTCTTTGGCTACATCTTCATTGTCCCATCTTCTTATAATACCTTGTTCTATGCATTATTCTCTTTCTTAGCCTTGGGCATTTCTTTCTCACCCCTTCTTGACCTGAAAATGTATCTAATGACCTCTTACTTGAACAGTATTTCAGCTGCTATCCTCTCAGAGTTCACTCCTACTGTGAAGCTGAATCTCCATACTGCTTACTGTAGTTTCCTAGTCATTCCTCCAGACATGACTCCTGTGTCCTTAAACTACTTTGTGTGTTTCCAGCAGTCACTAATACTGTATGCCTCATTTTGATACATAAAATCTTCTGTTTTGTTTTTATTTGCGCCACTCCACCCCTCTCCATCCACACAGTGCTGTCTGTGCCCTTAGAACTGTTTCCTTTGATTCTTAGCCTCAAGTGTTAGCACTGTAGAATGTAGATTCCCCAAGAGCTCTGTCAGTGCTCCTGTCACTGCAGAGCATTTCCCCAGTGCTTCCTGATACTCTCAACATCATCTGTCTGTTTCAAAGGGAGTTCATCTCTGATGCCTGCTCTTCTAGCTGTGTTTCTTTTATCTTTTATATATATACATATATATATATATACATATATATATATATGTATATATATATATATTTTTTTTTTTTTTTTTTTTGGTATAGAATAGAGTTTTTAGGACATAGGGAGGGGAGTTAAGAGGGTAACAGAGGCAGAAAATGGCAGAGAGAAGGAGAGAGAAGAGAAGTAGGGGCCGGCCATGACCATGTGGAGAGAGGGGAAACAAAGGGGCAAGAGGCAAGGGAGAGAAGCAGGAGTAAGAGCTTCTTTTGTCTTTTTTGCATGTTCTCTGACCTATTCTACGTACCCTTTGAGACATGGGATTTATCTGTTTTTCTTTCATAATTTCCTGTGACCCACACTTCCTGTTTATTCCTTAATGATAGCTTTAGTCCTTTCCTCTGAGACTGAATGCTTTCAATTTTCTCTATTCTGATGCTGTCAGTTCAGGTTACTCATTGCTACAGAGTAAAGCATATCTCCACACGTGCCTTTTAGTAATGTGCCATGGCTTATAGAATGACTCTGTGGCTTTCAGACCCTCTTAAATTTTCATCACTCCATGTTTACAGATCTAGTCCCAAAATGGCTTAATCAAGTCAGATCTTTTCATTTGTGTATGTGTGGGGTGTAGCAATTATTTCCCCCATTTTTGTTAATTAGCATTCTGAACAATTAAAAAAGAAAGGCTACAGTTCTCGCCACCATATTAGTGTATGTCGTACAGCTGACTGGTACAGCCTCTTTAATAACAGATAAACTGTTGGCAAACACTCTGCCCCGGACGGTGCCTCCAGTTCCGTCGCACTCTCTTACATTCACTCTGACCCGTCATTTGTCTCCACCATTCTAGCCAAACCTATTTTGTCAAGGTTACCGGTTCCACTATCAGCTGTTCTTGTCATACTCACCTCCCCCAGTGTGTGTGTGTTTGGAAGCAGTTTCAGAGAGAAAGGTTATTTCAGCTCACAGTGCAGTCTATTATAGCAGGGAAGTCAAGGCAGTGGAAGCTTGAAGAAGCTTACATATCACATCCACAATCAGCAGAGAGGGATGAATGACACAGGTAAGATGGATGCTTCTGTAGAAGTTAACACAATCAGGATAATCCACCATATGTGCATACCCAGACACCCATCTCTCTACCGATTCTAGGGCCTTTTAAGGCCCCACTAATCATCACAGATGAAAAAGTGTCTGAAAGCTGCACAACAATTAACTTGATTACACTAGTTTAATATCGGATAAAACACTGCATAAGATTATAGGTTTTGTTTAATTTTTTAATTTTACAGATGCTCCTCCTCCAACATGGGAACAGCTAGAAAATGGACTGGTTGCTGTTCGTACAGTAGTACATGGACTGGTTGATTACATCCAGAACCACAGCAAAAAAGGAGCAGATCAACAACAGGTAGGGCTACTATTTGAAATCTTCAGATAAGCAACTGTGGGTATGCCTAGAAACTGGCCACTGGAGGTGCAGATACAAAGCAAAAAAAAAAAAAAAAAAAAAAAAAGAGTATTTTAAGACTCTAACTATAGGGTCTGGAGAAAGGCTCCATGCTTAAGAGAACTGGCTGCTTTTTGAGAAAACCCAGTTCAAGTCCCAGCACCCACATAGTGGTTCACAACCTCCTGTAACTCCAGTTCCAAGGGAATCAGATGCCCTGTTCTGGCCTCTCTGGGTACTAGGCATTGCACTGGTGCACAGACATACATGTAGGCAAAACACCCATCCATATAAAATAATCTTTTAAATTGCTTTGCTTTAAAAAAAGATTCTGACTATAGAAACTTTACGTTAACATGGGTAGCAGTTAGTGTTTTAATTTTTCTTAAGTAATTTTATGTTACATTTCAGTTTAATAATGTCACTTTTTGATACCAATGCTGAATCACTAGTACTTTTCAAATATTTATAGATTTTTTTCCTGTGTTAGTATTTTAAAGAATTTCATTAATAATGTTTATTATACTATGTGCCAACCCATCTTCTAGTTTTAAAAAAGTATTTTTTTCCACTTATTTGTGTATATGTGTGGAGGTGAGAGGACAGCCTTGTAGGTCCTGGAGGCTTGTCAGCATCATCCACTGAACCATCTTGTTGGCCCAGATTTTGTGTTTTTTGTTACAAGCCAACTTTGTTATATGAACACTAACCAAATATTAGAAGAGTATACATTTCAAAAGTCTTTTTGGTTTTATTTTTTGTGAGAGATAAGGTCTCACATAGTTCACTGGTAATCCCAGTGAATGAGCATAAAGACCATTACGCAAATTCTTTGAGCAAATTATGTAAGCATTATTTTCCATCTGACAGGCTAGTTTCCTAAAGCAGGGTTTGAGAAAATAGCATCAAACACAGGAAATTTTATTACTTGGGGTTTATATTAGCCCTGAAATTGCAAGACTAAGGGGTTTTCAAAGATGTTGGGTTATGTAGGAACTTGGCAGAAAGAACAGCTCATAGAGATCAAGGTCTAGAGTATTGAACTCCTGCTGAGAGTTTATGAGTGTATCTATCTTGTCATGTCTAGAAGACACTGTTTTGCTGTGGTCCTCCCTGACCTCTGGCTTCTACAGTCTTTCTGCCAGACCTCTGATCCATGATGGTTTCTAAGCCTTGGTGAAAGTGTGTGTGCATGTGACATAGAGATGTCCTGTTTGTAACTGAGCATTCCATAGTCACCTGCACTGTGACCAGTTGTGAGTTTCTGTGTTAACCCCCATCCACTACACTGAGAAACTTCTCTGATGTGGTCTATGTAGTGTGTATGGGTATTTTGTCTGCATGTACATACATATGCTTGGTTCCTGTCGAGTCCAGAAGAAAGTGTTTGTTTCCTGGAACTGGAGTTCTAGATGGTTGTGAGCTGCCACATGGGCCCTGGGAATTGAGCCCAGGTCCTCTGGAAGAGCAGAAGTCTTAACCTTGAACCCCTATTAGAACTTCTTTTAAATTTTAATTTTGGACCTGGAAAGTTCTCTCAGTAGGCAGAAGCTTTATGCAAGCTAGGCACCCTATGTTCAATACCTAGAACCTAGGTGAAAATGTAAGGAAAGAACCAACTCCACAAAATTGTCCTCTGATCCCCCCAACTAATAATGAATAATTAAAATAATTTAATTTTGAACTCTGATTTTTTTCCCCCTCAATAGTTTTTCTCTGAGTAGTTTAGATTAATGTGGGAATTAGCTGAAATTCTTCTGTGCTCTAAGAATCCTAAACTGAAAACAAAATTTACATTTGTTACTGTGTGTTTTGTTTTATGTCTGATGTGTTGATAGCCTCCACAGCATAGCAAATACAAAACATACATGTGTCGAGATATGAAGCAAAGGGGAGGATGCCCTCGTGGTGCCAGCTGTACATTTGCACATTCACAGGAAGAACTGGAAAAGTAAGTATGAAAACCATGAAACACAGACTTTGGAATAGGGAATGATTTGTTGACTTTAAGAAATACAGTAAGAGGGGCTGGTGATGGAGGGGTGGCACAGTGGTTAAAAGCACTCAGTGGTTAAGAACTGGCTGTTCTTCCAGAAAACTAAGTTCAGTTCCCAGCAACTGCATGGTGGCTCACAACTATCTGAATTGGGATCTGATGCTCTCTTCTGAAGATAGCCACAGCAACAGAGTACTTACATAATAAAATAAATCTTTTAAAAATATATAAAAACAATAATTGAATTCAACATTTAGGAAATATTTATGAATTAGTACATTTCTTAAAAGTTTTTTTAAAAAAGTTTTCATTATTTTATTCTTATAAATGGGAAGCTATATTTTATCAACTAGATGTCAAAATAAGTTATTTCCACAAACAAAAAAATGTTCTAGTATTTTTTAACAATTTTAACTGATTCTTACCAATTGCATGATGTATTTGTAGTTGAAACATTTGCTTTTCATACAGATTTCGTAAAATGAACAAGCGTCTGGTTCCCAGAAGACCCTTGAGTGCCTCTTTGGGTCAGCTTAATGAGGTGGGCCTGCCTTCAGCACCTATCCTTCCCGATGAAAGTGCAGTGGATTTGTCCAGCAGAAAACCTCCTGCACTCCCAAATGGAATTGTATCGTCAGGGAGCACAGTGACACAACTGATTCCACGTGGGACAGACCCCAGCTTTGATTCTTCTCTGAAACCAGTAAAGCTAGACCACCTGAGCAGCAGTGCTCCAGGGTCCCCTCCTGACCTGTACGTCTTCAAGTTTCTTCCTTGTAAAAAGTCCTGTGGGAAAAGAAGAGTTTGGTTCTAACCCCAGTGGTTCCTTGGTGTTATACCTTGTTCTTCTGTTCTGAGGTCAAAGTCTGTCCTTTAACTTATTACTTCATAGCCAAAGATGACCTTGAACATCTGAGCCCCCCTGGCTACACCTCCAGGACTGGAACAGCAGGCCAGTAGCACCATGCCCAGCTATCTAGTGCTGTGGATTAAACCCACTGACTGAGCTACATACTGACCCAGAAAATAAAATTTATGCCTTTTATGGCTTTTATTTATTTTTTCTTTTTTTTTTTTAAAGGAAGATTAATTCCTTTAAATTTGTAGAAAAGATTAACATTCAAATATATAAATTTTCTAAGTACCGGCAGTCTTTTTATATGAAACATTTAATGTGTATTAAAAGTAGATTTTAGAGACTTTAAACTTGTCTTGTATAATTTTGCTCCCTTAGGCTGGAATCTGCCCCTAAGAGTATTTCTGCCTTACCTGTGAATCCACATCCTGTACCTCCAAGGGGACCAACAGATCTGCCTCCCATGCCTGTCACCAAACCAATTCAGATGGTACCTCGAGGTTCTCAGCTATATCCAGCACAACAAGCAGATGTTTATTATCAGGATCCTCGAGGAAGTGCCCCAGCTTTTGAGACAGCAGCTTATCAGCAGGGTAATGATAAAACCTACTGCCTTAACTGGAGATTCCAGGAAAGTTTACTGCTAGAGCTCTTGTTTCAAGAACTCTAGAGCCAGAGAAGCCCACTAGATGTATACAGCAAAGTGCTGAGCATTTCATGCAATGTACTTGAACACATTTCTAACAGTGCCTTCCCTTATCACCTCTCATCCTTTTCTACACAAGTTGGAGGTTGAGTGTTGTCATTGTGTCTTTTTCTCCATCGAGTCCAGTTTATGTTGCCCAGCTAATCTTGGGAGTGGGACCTGTTCTGGTCAGCCTACAAAGGGGTCACATCAGTAAGAAAAATTGACTCTCTCTCTCTCTCTCTCTCTCTCTCTCTCTCTCTCTCTCTCTCTCCCAACAACTATCAAATGCTAATAGTTCCTCAGCTAGTGGTAGGATTGCATGCCCCCCTTTCCTCATCTATGCTGGTTTATTTTTCCTGGCTGGATCTGGTGCATACTGTCATAATTGCTATAAAAAGTGGATCTTTAGCATATCATATCTTCTAGCTCATAATAGTTTTGAAGTTGAAACTCTAGTAGCAGGGCCTGAATCAGTAGGTCTATGATCCCAGCTACTGAGGAACCTGAAGCAGGAGGATCTCAGATTCTAGGCATGCCTGGGCTACAGAGCAAGTTCAAGGATAGTAGTCTTCAGGAGACACTATTTCAGAATGAACTATGTAAAAGGGCTAAGAGTCTAGCTTGTCTAGTGCGCATGCAGTCTTGGACATGGAAATCCACAGAGGTAAAACTAAAGTAGAACCTGACTTTCAAGGATGCTTGTGAAATTTAATTTCTAATTTCCTGGATTGCATTACATTAAGACAAACTAGAAGAAAGGATCAGTCTACTATTTTAGACTATATGTATATTTATCTTTTCTGTTTATTTTCAATAACTATTTGTTATTAGGAAGAAAAAGAGGTTTTCTCTGGGATTGAATTTCAGGACCTTGCCAGTTCCAGGCAAACATTCCACCTCTGAGCTGTGCTCCTGGCCCTAAGGAAAATATTTGCTTTCCAATTGTCATAAAGCTACTATAACTATACAAGTAGTGCAAAAGTTTATCAAAACTAAGTAGATTATTAATACTTAAGTATTTTAATGGTTTTGGTTTCTTTGTGTAGCCTGACTCTTCTAGAACTTGCTATGTAGACCAGGCTTGCCTCAGACTTTGGTATCTGCCTGCCTCTGCCTCCCGAGTGCTGGGATTAAAGATGTATGCCACCCTTGCCTAGCTGTGTTTTAATGTTTTAAAAGGAAAAAAAAAAAGCTTATATAGAAAAACAGATGAGCTCATTATCGTTTTGGGTTCTTCTTTTTTACTGTACAGGTATATACTATACTCCACCACCATGTGTGTCCCGCTTTGTCCGACCTCCACCATCTGCTCCTGAACCTGGTCCTCCATACTTGGATCATTATTCACCCTACCTCCAAGATCGTGTCATAAACTCTCAGTATGGCACACAGCCACAACAGTACCCACCTATGTACCCACCTCACTACGAAGGCCGCCGTGTATACCCTGCTCAGTCTTATACAAGAGAGGAGATGTTCCGGGAAAGCCCTATACCCATTGACATTCCATCTGCAGCAGTGCAATCCTATGTACCCGAGTCCAGAGAACGATACCAACAGGTAGAGGGTTACTACCCAGTGGCTCCTCATCCAGCTCAGATCAGACCTTCATACCCCAGGGTATGCTGTATTTTTTTTCTTACATAGACTTAATTTACTTTTTGTATATGTATAATTGTTGTGTGAGAGAGAGCACAGGTACATGTATAACACAGCGCACTTAGATCAGAGGATATACTCTTGAACATAAGTTTTTTCTTGTCACACTGCTAGGTGGGATCTTTCTTGTTGTTGCTGCTCAGAATACTCCAGGTTAGCTTGTCTGCAAGTTTCCAGCATCTTTTATTCCTCTCATCTCATCGTAACTGTCCTGGGATTCCGTGTATGCCTCACAGTTTCCAGAGACCAGCCTTGGGTTGTCAGGCTTGCAAGCTAAGACAGTGCTTTTACCTGTTATGCCATCTTCTTGGTCCTGAAATTTGAAGTTATTATTTAAAAAACCAAAAATATAAATCTAAACATTCTTCATTTATATACTAAGACTTGATCAGTTAGGAAAATTGGAAGACCTCGAGAGAGGTTGGGTTGGCATTTTTTTTTTTTTATTCTCTTTAGTATTAATATTTCTAGATGTTATGATGGGTATATATTCTGTGCCTGAATCATATATATATATATATATATATATATATATATATATGGTTAATTAATGTGTTTTGGAATTCTTGGTCAATTTTAAATAATCTTTCAATTACTAGGATCCTCCTTATAGTCGGCTTCCTCCTCCCCAACCCCATCCTAGTCTGGATGAGCTACATCGAAGGCGGAAGGAAATAATGGCCCAGCTAGAGGAAAGAAAAGTCATCTCTCCACCTCCTTTTGCACCTTCACCAACATTGCCTCCTGCATTCCATCAAGAAGAAGTAAGCATATTATTTTTAATCCTGCCTATTAGTTTACCATTATCACTTTTTGTAGCCTGTTTAATACATTTTTGTGAGCCAGGCAGTGGTTGCACACACCTTTAGCCTCAGGAGGCAGAGGCAGGTGGATCTCTGAGGTTGAGGCCCACCTGGTCTACAGAGTGAGTTCTAGAACAGCCAGGGCTACACAGAAACTCTGATTTATAAAAGAAAGAAAAAAATCTGTTTCCAAGGAGATGTTTATCAAGTTTCAAAATTATGAGGCTATTTTCTGGTTTTCTTCCAGAAATGCATTGTTTTATTGTATATTTAGATTCATAACCCATTTAAAATTGAGTTGTTATTAAATGAATTATTAGAATCAAAGTCCATTTTTCCTCTACAGGGCTAGCTCTTTGGCCTTATACCGTTTACTGATTTGAGCATCCTTTTTTTCAGTGTCCCACAGTCAGCTTTCTTATAACTAGTTAATTAGGGTGGGTGTGGTGACCTATAGTTCTAACACAGGAGAATACTGAAGCAGAAGCCAGCCTTCACTATATACAGAGACCCAGCCTTTTCTTTTAACATATTTTTTTAATTTATTTTATGCATATCAGAACACTGTAGCTGTCTTCAGACACACCAGAAGAGGACATGAGATCCCATTACAAATGGTTGTGAGCCACCATGTGGTTGCTGGGAATTGAACTCAGGACCTCTGGAAGTGCTCTTAACCACTGAGCCATCTCTCCAGCCTCTCCCTGCCCTTTTTTAAAAATAATTTATTTTTATTTTATATACATTGGTGTTTGGCCTGCATGTATGTCTGTCTTTGTGAAGGTGTCAGACATTAGAGTGAGACCCTATCTTGAGAAAATGATAGATAACCAACTATGATTCTGAAATATCTTGTTTCTTTGGTCTATTTCTGCCTTTATACCAGTACTGCATTTATTTATTCATTTTTTGTGTGTCTTGGGGGCTGAGGGGTGGGCATGTGTGGAGGTGAGAGGACAGCTGGTAGGATAGGAGTCTTCTTTGTTTTCAAGGATCCAAACTTAGGTTGTCAGATTTGCACAGCACATACTTCACTTGAGCCATCTGGCTGATCCATCATTCAATAGAATGTTTTACTTAAGTCTGGACTCGTTGGTATAGATTCTCCTAGCATTCAATTCAAAAGTAAATAGACATTTTGGGAGCTGGGAATTTAGTTCCATAAATTTTTAAATAATTGAGACATAAATTAAGATGTATTTTAAACTTAGCAATGAAGAAACCTGTAGTGTGGCTTAAAAAACGTAGGAAAGATGCACAAATATGGGTAGATGGCAACAATTACAGGGGGTGTGGCTTAGGTACCATAGTGCTATGATTTTGAGCATTACATTTATGCTTGTATAAAATTATGCTAATAGATTTGTTTTGGTTTAAGGTTTTTGAAACAGAGTCTCACATTCTAGACTAGGTTCTCCTTGAATCCACTCAAGCTGGCCTCAAATTCAGTGTCTCTTACCTTAGCCTTCCAAGTGCTTCGATTGCAGGTATAGACAACTATGCTCAGCAAAACACTGCTTAGAGCTATCATGAATGTGTGTTGTCCACTTTTTTTTTTCATTTCTGGCACTAATATTTTTTCATTGCTTAGTTTTTCTAGGGATTTATCAATTGTATTTGTTTTTAGACAGCCTGGGCTGAGACTGTAGCTCCGTTGGAAGAGTATTTGCCTAGCATGCACAAATCTCTAGGTTCAATCCATAATGCCTTGTAAATTGGGCAAGGAGGCAGGAGGATCAAAAGCTCTAGGTCATCCTTGGCTACATAACAAGTTTGAGGCCAACCTAGGATTCATGAAACCTTGTCTCAGACTTTATTCATTAATTATATATAATGAATCTAATTGGAGTATTTTTTTTTCAAATCAAATAGTATGTGTAAGAATATGTATAACAGCTGGGCAATGGTGGCGCATGCCTTTAATCCCAGCACTTGGGAGGCAAAGGTAGGTAGGTGGATCTCTGTGAGTTCAAGGCCAGTCTGGTCTACAGACTGAGTTCTAGAACAGCCAGGGATATACAGAGAAACCCTGTCTTGGGGGCGGGGGGGGGAGATAATAATGAGTCTAAACAACATTGCCAACTGACCAAACTATATATGATAAACAATGAAAACTGGAAAGCGAAAGCTGGGTGTGGTGGTGATACCCTGAGCTACCATTTCAAAAATACAATAAAGTGAATATAATTATACACAATAAACAGTAACTTGTTTAATGTATGAAGGTAATTGAAACAGAAGCTCATAGTACCTCTCAGAGTGCTGGGATTAATGGCGTTTACCACTACACCTGGCTATCTCTATATTTAAGCTTCCATTCTGATTATAAGCAGCCTATATAAAGTTCCCCTAAATTCATACATTACAGGAATACATGACATGGAAATAATACTTTCTTCAAATTCTCATTTCCTATAACAACCAACAGTTTTGTTGTGTATTTCAACTTTTTTATGTGCATGAACACATTTGTTGGAGTGTGGTGGAGTTGTGGTTTGGTTTTGGGATATCTATGTTGATGTGAATTTATTCTTTTTTGTAGCTGTATTTTATATATATATACATATATATATACACACACACATACATATATATGTATATTTAAGTAAAACATTTAGGTAGAAGAGCCTACTTGCTAGGTATTAATATATTCTAAAAGTTAGCTGTTCTACATGAGCTAAGACTTTTAAAATGTTTAGCATCATAGAAGTATAAATGTTACAATTTAACAAAAAATATACGTTGGCCTTAGAATGGAATATTGTCATTGGATAACCACAAAACTTTAGTCAAGAAGATAAAAATAAGGCCTTTTACTTACTTGATCAACCTTGGGCCAGAATATATTCAAGACAGGAAATACTGCTGCTGAAGAAGCGCCAGCAAAGAGTTGTTGCATTACTACCTACCTCATAAAGCATCTGACATTTCAAAGAATGCTCTCATTTACTGGAGCACATTAAGGGCGACCTAGCAAATATACGGCATGATACATATTTACTGAATTGGCTTTATCTAAGATAGTGGAGGAAATGGTAAGCAAACTTCTTAAGATCCTAGCTTGATTTGCTGAAGGATGTTGAAATTCTTTTTCTTTTCTTTTTTTTTTTTAGCTGCCAATAACAAATATGAAGGCTAAAATAATCTTCACATTTTTCAGTCTATAAAAATATATTCTGACACTAACAATCAAATAACTATCACTATTGCTTTAATTTGGTATTCTAGACGTTCCCTACTTTTTCTGTTTTGATAACTCATAGACCCATTTCCTATTTTCCCCCCTCTATCTATAGTTTTTGGATGAAGACTTGAAGGTAGCCGGAAAATACAAAGCAAATGATTATAGCCAATATTCTCCTTGGTCATGTGATACCATCGGCTCCTACATTGGAACCAAAGATGCAAAACCCAAAGATGTTGTGGCAGCAGGGAGTGTGGAAATGATGGTATGTGTAATGGCTAAGCATAATTAATACAAATCTATTAAATTATAGGGACAACTAATTGAGCTTTGCTTTTGTTTCATTTAAGTATAAAGTATATTATTATCTTGAAAAAGAAGAGTATTTATTATATATCATTTTAGGTAGCAATTTCCCAACAATTAATTGTTCAGAACCCAAGTTAAATCATTTTAACTATTAAATCAAGAGCCTAGATTTCAGGCTTGGAGAAATGGCACAGTGTTTA
>JADRCD010225648.1:0-81307 GCA_019843815.1 Montemys delectorum | reverse complement strand
GAATGGCTGTGAGCCTCTACATCTGTATTAGTCAGGTATTGTCAGAGTCTCTTAGGAGATAGCTATATGCTTGTCCTTCCTTCAGTCTCTGCTCCATATTTAATCTCTGCCACTCCTTCTGTGGGTGTTTGATTCCCCTTTTTAAGAAGAAATGAAATGTCCACCTTTTAGTCTTCCTTCTTCTAAAGTTTCTTGTGGTTTGTGGGTCGTTCATCCTGTATTCCAAACTTCTGGGCTAATAACCACTTATCAAAGAATGCATACCATGTGTGATCTTTTGTGATTGGGTTACCTCACTCAGGATGATACTCTCCAGATCCATCCATTTCCCTAAGAATTTTATAAATTCATTGTTTCTAATAGCTGAGTAGTACTCCATTGTGTAGATGTACCACACTTTCTGTATCCATTCCTAAAGTTGCAAAGCTTCTGTAAGGCAAAAGACACTGTCAATAGGACAAAACGGCAACCAACAAATTGGGAAAAGATCTTTACCAACCCTATATCTGATATCCAATGTATACAAAGAACTCAAGAAGTCAGTCTCCAGAGAACCAAATAACCCTATCAAAAAATGGGGCATAGAGCTAAACAAAGAATTCTCTACTGATGAACACCAAATGGCTGAGAAACACCTAAAGAAATGTTCAACATCCTTAGTCATCAGGGAAATGCAAATCAAAACAACTCTCAGATTCCACCTCACACCAGTCAGAATGGCTAGGATAAAAGACTCAGGTGACAGCAGATGCTGGAGAGGCTGTGGAGAAATAGGAACACTCCTTCATTGCTGGTGGGATTGCAAACTGGTACAACCACTCTGGAAATCAGTGTGGTGGTTCCTCCGGAAATTGGACATAGTTTTACCAGAAGACCCAGCCATACCACTCCTGGGCATATACCCACAAGACGCTCCATCATGTAATAAGGACACATGCTCCACCATGTTCATAGCAGCCTTATTTATAATAGCCAGAAACTGGAAAGGCCTACATTTTTATTGGAAGAAAACTATCATTGCTATATCTTGTTACAGCAATTAAAAACTGATATACATATCCATGTTGCATCATTTACTTTAATGTCTATAGAGCGTGAGGTGAACTTTGAGTTCAGATAGTAAAGTGCTATGTATTGCTGATGAAGCTAGCAGTTTGAGATCTTTCCTGCTCCTTGTACTAAAGGTAAGAATATTTTTCTGTCCCAATACTTGGAAACTTATTCCTCAAACAATTTGATTTTCTCAAGTAATAAAATAAACTTATAAATAGTTAAACTTGTAGATGATGAATTTAAAATATACACTACCATTTTGAAATACAACTCATCCCTTAAGCTGTAGCATTTAAATATGGACAGGATTTAAAATCTATATTCTTGAATAATACAGTTCTTTATTATGGAATTAATTAGTATAATATTTTAAGTTATGGTTTTGGGAATATTATTTATTATTATTTTAATTGGAAATGAGGAGTTCAAATTCTTCTGTGAGGATTTTTTAAACCACTACTGCCTATACTGTAGTTGCAATATACTGATGTGTCAGTGTTCTTACAGTTGCTTAATTATATTTTTTATAATAAAACAAACACTAAGAGAAAGCAAGTATGATGTTAAAGATTAGCCTTACTAAACATAGTATGATAAACTCAGTCCTATTCATTTTTAGTTATTTTTTTCTTTTTCTAATTCAGCTCATACAATACATGACTATTACAGCCTCTCATCTGTCCTCTTCTCTCAGGTAACCTATGTCTCCTCTCCCCAAGTCCTCTGCTCCTCGGTTTCCCTTTAGAAAAGAGCAAGCCTCCCAGTGATATTAAGAAAACATGTCCTAACAAGATGCAACAAGACCAGGCATAAACCACCCCCATTCAAGGCTAGATCAGGTAATCCAATAGAAAAAAAAAGTGTCCCACATTCAGGCAAAAGAGTCAATGAGTGGAGTTGGCTGACTCTTGCCTGTTAGTCATTTTTAATTGGTTATTGTATTCATATTTCAAATGTTGTCCACCCCTTTGTGGTTCCCTTCCATAAACCCCATATCCATCCCCTCTCCCACCTGCTTCTATGAGGGTGCTCCCTCACCTACCTACCCACTCCCACCTCACCACTCTGGAAGGCCAATTCCTTTGTCTGGCCTCTATCAATAAGCCATAATACTATGTGTCAATTGGAGCATAAAGACTTTTCATCATTTTCATTTTCAGTTTTTGCCCTAGCTCTGGAGCAGTCCTCCACAGGACTAAGGGCCTCTCCTCCCATTGATGCTTGATAAGGCAATCCTCTGCTACATATGTAGCTGGAGTCATGGGTCCCTTCATGTGTCCTCTTTGGTTGGTGGCTTTAGTTCCTGGGAGCTTTGGAGGGTTAGGCTCTTCTCCTCTCACTGAGGCCAGACCAGGTAGTCTGTTGCTGTATATGTGTCAGGGGCCTCTTATCAGCTGGTATATACTGCCTAGTTGGTGATGGTTTTGTGAAACAGCAAGAGAAAGGAGCACTCACTGAGGAAGCATGTCAGCTGAGGGCTTTTTCTGCCTCTCTGAGCTAGCAGGCTTTCACCCCATCATCTGACTTCAGAGTCTTCCTTGATAAAATAGAACAACTGAGATTTTTCTCTACAACAACAAAATACCATATAAGCCTCATAATAATATGAAAGCAACATCTCCATTTTCTTCTCTAAGTTATACTACTATGGGGTGTGTGTATGTGGGAGTGTGTGTGTGTGTGTATGTGTGTGTGTGTGTGTGTGTGTGTGTGTGTGTGTGTGTGTGCTGCCTGCTGTACATGAATCAAAGAATGAAATTCTACATCCCTACTGATGTGACAAGTTATGCACCTGCTTCACTACCCGAATCTTATAAATCAATGGAAGCAGTGATGTTGGAAGGCCAATTCCTTAAAGACTTTTCATCATTTACATCATTTTCAGTTTTAGCAATATTACCTGATTTACTCTTGCTCATTGGTGACCGATTGCTTCCTAATGAATGAGAAAGGTACCAGAAGTCCTAATTTTCCTCATTTAACACTAACAAATGATGACACCATGAACAAGATTCTCCATTGTTTTGACTCTAGTAATCCCCTTTCCATAGCTACTCTTCTTGTGAGTTCATGAAGATAATAGCCATGTAGGATAGAGGGTTTTCATAGACTAAGTAATTATATGCAATATTTTTTGGTCCTTGAAAATACATGTGTAAATATGCAAGGCAGTGCTCAGATGTAAATGAAAGTCATGCATAATAATAATTAGGCTCCTATTTTTCCATAAGAATCCCCAAGCTCCATCCACTGTTTGGCTGTGGGTGTCTGTATGTCTGAATCAGCTGCTGGATAAAGGCTTAGAGGAAAACATGCTCCTGTCTGTTAGCAAAGCAGAGTATCATTAGAAGTGTCAGGGATTAGTGCTTGCCCATGGGATAGGTCTCAAGTTGTGCCTGTTATTGGTTGTTTATTCCCTCAGTCTCAGCTCCATCCTCTGTCCCCGAATTACTTGTAGACAGGATAAATTTGTGTTGAAAGTTTTGTGAGTGGGTTGGTGTCTCTATCTCTCCACTGGAGTTCCTGCCTGGCTACAGGAGGTGGCCTCTTCAGGTTCCATATCCCCAATGTTGTGAGTCACAGCTAAGGTCATCTCCATTGATTCTTGGTCTCCTACCTTATCCCAGGTCTCTGTCTTATCCTGGAGATGCTCACCCCCCTCCTAATCCCCCTCACTTGCAGATTTCTATTCATTTTCATGGCCATCTAGCCATCTCCCCTGTTCTCCCCACAGCTGACCCTGAATCCCCCATTCCCCTCCCTACTCCCTTTCCTACCAGTTCCCTTCCTCTATTTGCCTCCTATGACTATTTTATTCTCCCTTCCAAGTGAGATTCAAGCTGCATTGCTTTGACTCTCCTTCTTATTTAGCTTCTTTGGGTCTGTGGAGTATAACATGGTACCTGTATTGGGGGTCCTGAAGGGGATAGAAACTCCACAGGACCCCAACAGAGTCAACTAAACTGGACCCTTGGGGCTTTCAGAGTCTGAACCACCAACTAAAGACTATACATGGGCTGGGTCTAGGCCTCCTCACTCATATGTACCAGATGTGCAGCTTGATCTTCATGTGGGTCCTGAACAACTGGACAAGGGGTTATTCCAAAAGCTGTTTCCTGTACATGGGGTATGTTCTACATACTGGGCTGCATTGTCTGACATCCGTGTAAGGAAGCACCTAGCCTTCCCATGGAATAAAGTTCCACTAAGGGGTGCATAGCCAGGGCCACCCCCCTAATCCCAGACACATCTAGAGGAACACTGTGGGGGGGGGGCAGGGAGAAGAATTGTGGGAAAAAGTGACCCAATGGGGAAGTGAACTGGATATAAGGTGAATAATTAAGAAAATAAAGTAAGTAAATTAAAAAAAAAAAAAACAGGTTCAAGAGAGCTGTAGTGACAAATCAGTTGAAGGAGAGTATGGCCCGAATACCCACATTTCCTCCTAGAGATTCTTACGTTTCATCATTTGTAGTCTCATATGATGAGTTTATTGACTTAATAGAAAACAAGAAACTTAGACCTGTTTTATACATGACATTTTGTCTGATGATCTGACAACATGTAAAAGTGAACCATTTTAATACCTTCACTGCATTAATAGGTAATATGGCCAGAACATTTTGAACGTAATTCTCAGTTTTTATAAGACGAAGTATTTTTCATACATGAACCTTAAAATTTCCCTTGTTATTGCTTAATTTAATTCCTTGAGAATACTAAATCTATATTATTGATTTTACTTTTTACTGATCCTCATATCCTCAAACTACTGAAATTCATTGAATTGCCTATTAAAATTCAATTACAGTCTCTATAAAGACCTAAGCAGGGACTCTAGAATATTGTTATTCACGAGCATATTTAAGTCAGACTATATGCTTGTCTAACTCCATGGTATCTATTTTTTTTTTTTTAACTTGGGTAAGGTCTTCAGACATTTTGTAACCATTCACCTTTGTTTTCTGAACCCTCTACTTTTCTGGTATCCCTATATTGTCTACTTTTGCCAAAGCAACTTGCTACTGAATTGTTCATTAACTTTTCTTAGCAATTGTATATTCTTAAAGAAAAAAGAAACAAATTCATACTAGCTCAAGGCAAAGCAACCAGATATTGCCAAGTGTTTTTAGAAGCTCTGTTACATAACAAACAGTGAAAGAGAATTGGGCTTAAGGAAAATTGAACCACTAGCAATACAAGGTCTTTGGCAAGACTATCTTACTGAAAGTTAATGTGTTATTCTGAAATAGAAGATGTGCCTGTTGTACTGATTAAGTTCTTTCTTGTAATTAAACATCAAGAGAACAATTATAGTATGTTACCCTTCTTTTAAGAATGTAACTTCAGGAAGATAATCAGAGAAAATGAATGAGTTAATGAACAGAAATGATACTAACAGGGAGAATGAGATAATAGCTCAAAAGTGATGCTAAAATTTCACGACATCAGTTCGTATTTGTAAAACATACCAAATAAAAATATCCTTGATGGAATAAGAGAGCCAACTCCAGAAAACCCTCCTCTGCCTTTCCACATGTTGCTCACATATATAAAGTAAAATAAAAAAAGAACATGCACACATGTGCACATCTATGCTCACACATATTTACACATACACAGTGCAAATTTAAAAGCTTTGAGATATAAAAATGTTTTACATGAAGCAATTGCCACGTGTGTGTTGATTTTGATAAAATTCACATTTATTGTTTCTTTGAGCTCCTCTCTGTTTATTTTCTTCTCATTGTTTTTACCTTGAATACTATTTTTAAAGAAGAACATTTATCTGTCTTGGTTGAAAAACTCTTGATTATATATCTTACATTTTGGGGCAAATATTCCTTGATCGCAGAAAACTGAGTCTTTTTTTCTCACCAAAAAGTTATTTCAGACAAAGCAACACAGAAATTCTGTACTGCCCTCCCGGCAGCTGACTACATAGCCCTGACACTAACAGAAAGATTGGACGTTTAGCCGACTGCTCCAGGCTAGCTGCCTCTGTTTTTAAATGTCATGAACTGGAAATTTAGAGGGTCATTTGAGAATGATTCCTTGGCTCATGCTCAAAAGTGTCTGGGGGATATATAAAAATGCTGATATCGCTGATATGGCACATGTTTGCTGCCAAAGGATTTGGTGCAGGAAGTTGCTCAATGAAAATGTTTGCTCCAAATGTTCTTCTTATGGATTACCTTTCTGGAACAGTGAGGCTAATTCTGGTAAAAACACATGGATATTAAGCACATTTTAAAAATATAGAAAAATACATCATCTAAAGTGAGGGAGCATTGTATACTGGTGCTACAACACGTGTCCAAACTTTTTCCTTCTTGCAGATTTTTTATTTTTGAGTTGGTATTATCTTAGCCTTGGATTCATTTTGCTCTCTGTGTACGAAGTGTATTTACATATAATACTAAAAGACAAACTAATTTAATAAAATCATTACTTCTGGCTATTTTTATATTGAAGTCAGAAAAAAATTAAAGTGGATTTTTGTACATTTATGACTAAATGAAACATTTAAAGATATCTTAAAATTTAGTTAAGCCATGTTACATTCATTTGAATCATTCAAAGATGATGTGCTCTGTGAGTTAAAATGGTAAAGAGAAAATTATGCTGATAAATTGGCCTGTTTTAATAAAATGTACACTACCACTTAATTTCATCATGCAATTTCCTGATGAAAGTGGCTATACTTGCCTTGGTGCTCCTCATTTTTGATTTCTTTCGTCTGTACTTTTGTATTTTTAATTTTGCTCCATGATTATAACTAGTATGTAAATGAACAGTTTTCATTGAGAAAATGAAAATTAACAACTCTATTTTTTCCTAAGGCATTTTATTTTCCCCCAGGAGTATATTTTTTTAACAAAGCAGGTGTTGGAAGAAGAGACGAAGGAAGTGAAAACTGTTTCAAAATATTGAATAAAGTTGGGGATTTGTTTAAATAAGTGTCAATTATATATAAAATAAGGATAACTTAAAAAATTGATTGCAACTGTCACATTTTTAAATAATAAACACAAAAAATAGAGCATTTGTATATAAAATTCTTATCATGTATTAGAATTTATGACTAAATTTTATCAACATTATCTTTAATGTTGACTAGAAACATCCATTGTAATGTGTTTCTTTGTAAAGTTTAAGTATGAAAAATATTGCTTTTAAATTTATCTATTATCCGAATAGCTTACGGATCTGAAGAAGCTGAGATTTCAGCCTTCAAAGGTTGAACTTGCAAGACAATTTCAAAAGAAATATACTTTTCCTTGGTTTTAAAAAGCATTTAGTTTCTGACTGAATAACTTATAAGCTATATTGTAAAAAGCATGGAATCTTTAAGAAGTCTAATAAAATAATATCAGTTATATCCATGAAAGCCCTGGCGATTATGTGTTTCTTATCTTAATCTGTGAGAGGTGAGCCTCCAGGTATGCATGTGTCCAGAAATCTGTATCTGTATATATTATATAACATAAATAACAAATAAAATACATTTTAATTAATATATTGTTGTTCTGTGTCTCTCTGCTGCAGATACCTGGGTCTTTCTGCTGCCGACGCCTCGGGTGTGTGACACGTCAGTTAAAAAGGAGATAATGCATACTCATGAGATATTTTATTATAGGAAAGATAAAATAGATCAGTCATGAGAGTGTGTGTGGGGGAATGAGAGGGAGAGGTGTGGAAGAGAGAGGGCAAGAAAAGAGAACAAGAGAATAAGATGACAAGAGATGACAAAGATCAAGAGAAAGAGGAGGGGCAACCCCCCCCCCCATATTGTGTGAGGAAGGGCTATCTGTCTGTGGGGCGGGGAATGCCTGGCTGTCGTCAGATGACTGGGAGTAGGATCCAGCTAGAATGCTAGGAGCTTGGGGGCAATGTCTATGTGACAAAACGCACATCTCCTGCAGGAGTCTGAGGTTGTGACTGAAACTGGAGTCAGGGACCCAGGAAGTATGGCCGAACTCCTTCTGTCCCTTGCAGGCAGAAACTATCTCCCACTGGGGCTCTGGAGTTCCAGACCTATACTCGACTGGGACCAGGATGCGTGAACAGACCAATGCCCCTAAAAATATACATACTCATAGTTTTTAACAATGAAGGCAGTTTTAGCTTTGAATTTTTATACCACGAGTATCATAAAAGTAAATACTCACTTCTAAATGAGTAATAATTTTTTTTTTACTTTGTCAGCCTTTAATACATGTAAATAAAGGAGTACAGATGTGATTCTAAGACAAAAAGTCCCATCTGGAGCCAATGCTTTTGATTGCAAGAGGCCAAACAGTAACAGCTTGAGGGTCTGTAAGTTGTTCAGTTTCTGTTACATCCACTCTGCTCCTGTGGTACCCGCAGACACTGGATATGAGTGCTACCAAGTTCCAGTGAAGACAGTATGCTCTATTTGACCCATTGCCTCTATAGACAATGTCCATCCTTAATCATCAGCTTAGACCAGCCCTTACTTTTAAGCAGCCCTGCCCAGTATACATAGAATGTGAGCTATACACATATTTAAAATATTTTTAAAAATATACTTATTTTCATTGTATGAAAATTTGGCTGCATATATGTCTGTTTGCCACCTATGTGCCCAGAGGATCTGTAGTTATAGGTGGTTGTGAGCTGCCATGTGGGTATTTTCAAGAATATTACTTTAACTTTTTCTTTGTATTTCCATAATTTTTAACTATAAGATATGACTCATTTATTAGATTCTCATAAGGATCACATTTCCCAATCTTTAGAGGGAAAGTGACACCGTGGTCTCTCAGTGGCTCACTGCTGGTCACTGATTTGTTCAGAATTGCTTGTTAGCATCTCAATCTGTCAAAAACAAATCAATCTCTATGTCACTTCCATTCACGTGCCCAAACTAGGTATACATGTCACCTTTCAGGAGGTTATGTGTTCATGGATAGAGCATTAGCAGGAGGAAACTACACTCAGTGTCATGTAGTTGTACCTTATAGTAATAATAAAGCAATTCTTAGAAGACTGCCCTATGGATTTTGTCTTTAAAAATTGCCCTGCTTATACCTTTACAGTATAAATGAAAGACTATATAAATTATATCTTATAACTAAATCCTCTATAATCTCCACACAGTAAAACCGGAAAGGTCAGAATCATATTTACTGTTTTACAATTTATATAGAAAATAGATTGAATCCTAGCTTCCCATTTGATTTTGACAGGTAATATGTGGTAACAAAGGAATCCAGAAGCTTTCTTTATACTTCACACAATAATCTGACATCAATGTCACTTTCTCATTTGCCTCTTATTTGCTAACACTTTCAGTACTGCTGGTACATAAAGGTCTATTCATGCCCTGCTTCTATTATTACCTCAAAGAATCTGCATCTTTGTGTACTCACAAAAGAAAGCCTGTCCCACATACAATAGCAGTGCAGTTAATGAAATAATTGGTTTAAAATGTTGTACTTGAGTGTTGTACATTGTAAAGATTTTTGCAGATATTTTAGCTTTTAGGATGTTATTTAGGGTGTCACCTTAGAGTGTGTTGTTATTTAGAAGAAATGGCATGACAGATTTCATGCTTTTAGTATTTCCCCTTGATTAGGGAGATACACATTCCGTTACACTTTTCCCCACTGAAAATACTTTCCCCAAAGAAATAGAGTGGCAACCTAATATTGTGTAAAGAGGCTGGGTGCTGAAATAAAATAACAACAACCAATAACACCAAATTTAAGTCATGAAGTCCATATCTCCATCCCATGATCTGTAGTTTCACACTTTCAAGTGACTTTTAATGACTTAAGTGTTGTACATAATGACTAAATATCCTGTTACAAATTAACTTTCCTCCCAGCAACTTGATCCATAAAGTATGTTCAACTTAGCTTTCCTACATTTGTGACTTCTCTTTCCTTTTGTATTAAAAAAAAAAGAGGGAGACACATTTTTCATTGCACATATTTGTTAAATTTGTAGCCCGGAAAAATGATTAGTAAAATAGTGAAGTAAACTTTTAAAAAAAATTTGATGCAAGACAAAAAATAAAAAGCAGAATTCAGACTTATGTTTTCTTCTTGTTGGATGGTGATTTCCCAGAAGGTCTTTTACTGTTCTGAAGTAAGTTTACTAAGTGTGTAAAACAGTCATTGTCAGAATCTTTTACTAACTGGGTAGAGTGAAAGCAATTGCTGCAGTAGGTATCTTCTTAAAAGCTAATTAAATGTTGCATGTTCGCATGGAATTGATTACTCTTCCTTAAGAATAAAACATATTTACACAATTAGACAAAATATATTTTCTCATCAATATATTTATGAATATGTCCACTGTCTTTATATTTCAGAATTAAATACAGTCAGAGAAATGCAAGACATCTAGAGGTTACGTAAAACTATTATAGTGCCTGTGTTACTAAAGCTTATTAGGGAGTATATAGACAGGCAGTTGTTGAATGGTAAATTTGGAGCAGTCCAGGAAAAGATAGGACATGAGTCTTATCAGAGATATAATTATAACTCATTGTTGATATCCAGGAATACATGAATGTCGTCACTCCCTTATGTATCAGCACTCTGCATTTGCAGCCTCATAGCTATGTTTGTGTATTGGCTATTTCTCAAAGCCAATGCCAATGCTGCCTGATAATGAAATATTGGAAATAGCAATGATATTTCACAGTGAGCCATATAAAAGTTGGGTTTCAAAAAGATTATGAGTTTGGTGCAGTGGCACATGGCTTTAACCCCAGCATTTGGGTGGCAGAAGCAAGCAAATCTCTGTGAGTTTGAGCGCCCCCTGATACTGTCATGTTACAGGACAGGCAGAGCTGTTATACAGAAAAACCCTGTCTCAAAAAATTAAACAAATACACTAGCAAAAATCAAGAAAAATGATTATCATACTAAGAGATCCATTTTCATCCTCAAAATAAATAATTCCAAATAGTCTATGGTGTTATATTCACTCTCAATTGATATGTATAATATAAAATATTCTTATTCATTTTAACCATGAATAAGAATCACAGGAGTAAAAGAGTCTTATCAAATACCATTTTTTATAACACAAAGAGTAATCCTTACCGTGATTCAACATACAGCAATATGCAGTCTTAAATATACTTGAAAGAGTATCTTTAGGCAGAAGATAAAAATGGCTTTGATACTCTAGCACAAACCTCTCGTTCTTTAACCACTTCAAAGTTACTCTCTTCCATTTCATCTTTGCGATTCTCAAAAAATTACTTTTACTCTCCTTGCCCTCATTTGATTTTCTCACTCACTATTCAACCCCCTGCATCAACCCCCTGCAATCAGGATTCTGCTCTCAATATTCAGAAAAAAAAAAAAAACACTCATGATGAAGGTCGTCAAGATGTTCCAAATCCTAAAATTGAATATGTCCTATTATTTCATTTGATGTCATTAAACCCCATTCTATTTCTTTTTTTTCTCATTTTTAATTTTACTGTTTTTGTGAATATGCATAATTTTTTGTATTTTATACATGGGCATATTCTTATACCATATCATAATTTACTTGCCCTCTGTTTATCAATGACCCATTTTCCATATGTCAATAACCATCGATATTTGGATTCTCAAGCTTGTAATTTCAAGTCTGATCAGGAACAAGACATAATTGTATGCATTAATATACATAACAAATGAAGAAGCCCCCTCAGGAATTCAAGTGTTGTTCAGTCTCATTTCACTAGATCCTTTCTACAAATATTAAAAATAAATTATGTAACATGACAATATTGTTTATTGAAATGTAATTTTGAAAATGCAAAGTATATTTAAAATTATTAAATCATATCACCCTATGTTATTCGATTTGTGTTTTGTATTTCTGCTATTTAGGATAATTTCTGTAAGATATATTCTCCTTTTCACTAAAGGAACATGATACTTACTGAGTCCAAGGAGACAGTGGCTTTCTGGGCGTCAACTGATACATTTTTTAAATATTCTAAATTCCCATTAGTATTTAGCATTTTAGTATTGTTATTAAAATCAAAGTCTTTTGCTATGGTAGTCTCCCATATCTGATGGTTATCTGTCTGTATTCTTTAGAGTTTCTGCTACAAAGCAATCTTCTTTCTCCAATATTTCTATGAACAAAATCTCTTCAGATTTTTGTGGAGTCATTGTCAAGCACTTGCATGTACATTCTCTGTCTCTGTCTCTGTCTCTGTCTCTGTCTCTGTCTCTCTCTCTCTCTCTCTCTCACACATACACACACACACACACACACATACACACACACATTTTTCTCTAGAATATGAGATCATTACCACTAGTTGTGTCTTCTCAAGTAATTTGATTTCTGTGTTTAATACTATAGATTTTTCATATTAATGAATATAACTGAAAATAAAATAAAGTTGATAATTAATATGTGTCTTGGAGTTGGAGAAAATAAGGCCTATGAGTCAAGATGCTTGCCTACCAAGCCAGATGATTCGATTCAGCTCCCTTTAATTCATAGTGATCTAACGAAACTGAAAAGCTTTTGTAAAGCAAAGGAAATCATCAATAGGACAAAATGGCACCCTAAAGAATAGGAAAAGATCTTCCATAATCCTACATTTAGCAGAAGGATGATATACAAAATATATAAAGGACTAAAAACATTAGGTGACAAAAATCCATAGAACGTAATTAAAAGATGGGGTACAGATTTAATCAGAGAATTCTCAGCAAAGGAATCTGGAATGGCTGAGAAGCTCTTTAAGAAATTTTCAACTCCTTTAGTTATCCAAGAAATGCTAATGATAACTACTGTTTCCATTTTACACCCATCAGAATTGATAAGATCAAAAACTCAAGAAATAGCTCATACTGTCAAGATGTGGAGCAAGGGGAACACTCTTCCTTTGCTGGTGGTAGTGCAAACTTGTACAACCACTTCTGGAAATCAGGTTTTGTGTTTCTCAGAAAACAGGGGAATAGCTTTACACTCCTAGGCCTATATATAAAAGATGTTCTGTGTTACCACAAGGACACTTGCTCAACAATGTTCATAGGAGCTTCTTTCATAATAACCAAAAACTTGAAATTCCTTGATATCCAGCTGAAGAATGTTTAGTGAAATTGTGTCACCTTTATAAAATGGAGTATACTTAGCTATTAAAAACAAGGGCATGATCTAATTTGGAGGCAAATGAATAGAAGTCATAAATATCCTGAGTAAAGTAACCCAGACCCAGAAAGACACATGTGCTACGTATTCACTTATAAGTGGACATTAACCATAAAGTACAGAGTAAACATTCTATAATTCACAGACCCCAAAAAAGCTTAGTAAAAAGGAAGACCCAAACAGAATGCTAGAATATCACTGGAAGGGGAAATAAAGTAAACTTCTACATAGATGGACAGAGGAAACTGAGTGGTAGAGGTTGTGGGAATGGGAAAAGTGGAGATAAAGTGTGGAGTAAGTAGAGAGTGGGAGAACTGGGAGAGAGCTGGGATTGGTGGGTGTGGGGGATCTCTGAGATGAGTTAGAGACCAAAGAAAGTCCCAGGAATCTATGAGGATGATACAAGCTAAGACTCCTAGCACTATGGGATATGGAAACTGAAATTGCCACCTCCTGTAACCAGGTATGACTACCAATAGAAGCCTTTATCCAACCATAAAACTTTTGGTCCACAATTTGTCCTATCTAAAAGATGTTCAGGGATAAAGATGGAGCAGAAATCATAGGAATCACCAACCAATGACTGGAACAACCTGAGACTGATATGATGAGAATGAGCCCACCTTTGACATTGCTAGTGGTTTTCTGCTGTACTTGCATACAGGAGCCTAACATAACTGTTATCTGAGCAGGCTTCACTCAGCAGCTAATGGAAATATTTGTAGAGACCCACAGGTAAACATTAAGATGGGGATGAGAAATTGAAGGAGAAAGGCAGGTTAAGGGTACCACAAGAAAACCTACAGAATCAACTGACCTGAGCTCATACTGGTTCACAGAGACTGAAACACCAACTAAAAAGCATACATGGCATAGACCTATGTCCCTACACATATGCAACAGATGTGTAGCTTGATCTACATGTGAGACCCATGACAACTGGAGCAGAAGGTGATTTTGAGTTTGTTGCATATATTTGAATCTTTTCCCCTAGCTGGGTTTCTTTGGTTAGCCTCAATAGAAGAAATTGTACCTTGAGCTACAGCAACCTGATATGTCAGAGTGTTGATAGCCATGGGAGATCTCTCCTTCTTTAAGGAGAAAGTAAGAAGGCATGGTAGGTGGGGGGGGGACTGGGAGGAGAAGTTGGAGGGGAAGCTGTGATCTAGATGTAATGTAAATAAATAAATATATAAAAATTAAATAAATAAAAAGGAATTCACATAGTAGGACACAATGGACTTCTACAGACTGCCTATGATCTCCCCATATGCATCATAAAATATAAATACCCTACTCTGAGCATATGCATCAGCAATATATGTATGTATGTTTGTATGTATGTATGTATGTATGTATGTATGTATTATGTATGTATGTATGTATGTATGTATGTATTATGTATGTATGTATATTTAAAACCCAGTGTAGAGGAATGCCAAGCAGGGAGGTGGGAGTGGGTTGGTGGGTGGGGGAGCACCCTCATAGAAGCAGGGGGAGTGGGGATAGGATAAGAGTTTTCAGGAGGGGAAACCAGGAAAGGGGATAGTATTTGAAATGTAAATAAATAAAATATCCAGTAAAAATAAAAATAAAAATCTCTCATCTTCTTAAACAATATTCTTATACTGGCTATATTTTAAAAGTTTGCTTTTTAATTGGTTCTAGAATAAGAATCTTTCTACAAACATGTTTGTAGTTTTGTTTTATGCAGACAGGTCTCAGCATGACTTTCCCTAAAATATAACAAAGGTATTTAAGTAAAGCATAAAGCTTTTTCAATTGTTTTCAAACTTATGAGAATTGTGATACATAATTAGCATTGTTCTTATTATTCTGCCCCAAAGAATTGATTTTCAACACCAGCTGGAAATATAAAAATCACACAGATGCTGTCTTTCTGACTGCTCTCTTCCTTTCTTGTCCAACACATATAAAGTTTACTTTCCTATCCAAATATGAGAAACAAATTCTTCCCTTTAAACAAAATATCATTCTATATTTAACATTTCACTCATCGTCCCATTTTTTTTTTTCGAGACAGGGTTTCTATGTGTAGCCTTGGCTGTCCCAGAACTAACTCTGTAGACCAGGCTAGCCTTGAACTCAGAAATCCACCTGCCTTTGCCTCCTAAGTGCTGGGATTAAAAGCGTGTGCCACCACCGCCCGGCCATAGTCCCATTTTTAAAGGGAACAATGTGAAAATGATCATTTTACCTATACTCTCCACTTAAGGAGCTCATAGTAGCAATCCTTTAGGTCCCTCAGATCTCTATCCTCCAGAATGATAAAACTTATCACCACAGAATCACTCTCTACTATGACACAAACATTTTTGAGTACAGGGGACAACTGTGTCTTCTGTGATGCTAGTAACCTAATATGATAAAACTTAGGTCAAGCCTACCCATAATCTTTTAATTATGTAACTTAATTAATCAATTTTTGAGACTCATTGCATAGTGTAATGCAAGCAGAAGGAGGAATTCCTGTCAGCCTCTGAGAAATTATGCTCATGACATTTCCAGGTAGGTTTGTGATATTTGGTTGGTCTGAATCATATAGTTTTGTTTGAACTGCACATACTTTTCTCACTTTTACAGATTTTGAAAAATAAAATGAGCACACCTGTCTGTCCTCATGATTTCTATATGCCTGGCTTTAGGATTATAATGGGCAAGGGAGAGTAGACATTCTCTGTATCAAAAAGGGTACAAAAAAAATCTCAACCCTACTGTCTTGTTGAATTGTTTATTTTCTGTAAGTTTTAATTGCAATGGGGAAGTAAAGTCGTACTCACAGGGTTTTACACAGCTTACAAAATTCACTATTGCAAGGTTTTCTGTCCTTTAAATCTTCTTCAATTTTTAACTGAAAAGTGTAAAGTGATGGTGTGGGGATGTGCATGTTCTCTTGTGCTCCCATGTTTAAACAATAGGGAAATAACTTTGTTTGACCTTTCTGATGAGGAAATTATTGAAAATTCCTGTCCTTTACTGTTGTTCGTTTTTTTCCCTGCCTACTTCCTACTGACCTTTATTGAACAATTCTGAATTAAATTTATATTTCCTTTGGTCTCTGTGATATTTGCTATTGAAATATCATTTGCTTTGTGGATCATTTTAAGAAGTTCTTTATGAACATAGCATTACTATAAATGAGGCTAGATGCTTCATGAAGTCTTTTTTCTCTCATTGTTTGTATCACCTGATCCAAAAAGTCATATGCAATATATGTATTCTAAATCAGAAAATACTGCCTTTAAAGTAAACAATCTTTTCATTAATTAATTTGAACTTATTCACATATATTCTATTCTTTACCATTCTAGATTTGCAATTATTCTTTAATGTGCATTAGTCACTTAAAAAATAAAAAACATGATAATTTTAAAATTCTTGTCAATACCAATGGCTTGGCTTCCACGTGGTACTCATACTACATATTACATGAAATTTATTATAAAATTGGAGGACAATCATTGTGTGTAATTTTACAACACAACAGATGGTGAGTAAATTTGAAAGTATCTCTCAAAACTAAGATCTAATGTACCCACATTTAATTTTTATCTTTGCATTCTTTCTGATTGATGCAATTCTTATTCTCTCCTCATCTGCTTCTACAATTGCTACAAGAATCTGGAAACTTAATTCTGAAATAACTTTGTGCAATGTGCGTCTTTTTTGAGCTACCTGCAAGCTGTATCTATACTTAATATCTCTTCAAATGCAATAATATATTTCAAAATGTGACTTAAAATGTAAACTGTTGAATATGTGATTGTTACCATTGGTTATCAATTTAAGAAGACTTTGAATTATCTAGGAGACAAGCTTCTAGGCACACTTGATAGAGATAATCTGGATGAAGTCAGTCTCCCTCCGTGCTAGTGATACCATTTAGATTCATTAAGGTGGGAATCTAGTAGTAGTAGTAGACACCCTAGTAGTGACACCTTAGTAGTAGGTGGCACAGTTGCATGAGGTAGGGTCCTAGACTGTAAGGAAAGGAGAAAGACACATAAGCACCAGTAATCATCACTCTCTTCTTTCTCATGGTGCATGCCAAATAGATAGCTGCTTCCAATTCTGGTCTTGAACACACAGGGACAGCTGGTACGCTAGAACTATATACAAAATGTTGCAAAATAAGCCTTACTTTCTAATACTCTGTGTGTCAAAGTATTTTGTCATACCATCAGAAATGTAACTTGGTGCACGAGATATTTGGCAGGACTTGTTGCAAGCATCTAATTTCAGGTCTATGATTCTAAGATGGAGTAGTTCAGTCATGATGATCGATCATGCAACCCATGGTAACTCTGTTACTGGCTGTCATCAAGAAGCCTAATTATTGTATTTTTGTACAAATCAGCCTCAAAAATTTGGATGAGAATTTTCTTAGGACAAACATTCTTTTATTTTTAATTTAGGTCTTATTATCCTACATTAACTGTGCAGAAGTACTGAGTTAGCCATGGCATTTGCGTTTGCGTTAATTATATGCTTTAATAATGCTCATTTTCTCCTTTCTGTTTTTCTTTCCCCTCAGTTTTCTCACATTTCTCAAATCAAATAGCTTCCCTACTGCCTTAGTCTGTATTATATTTATAATACAATTAATAATATAACAAATATGTGTTTAATATGTATTAATTTGAATTAAACACATTATATTTATGTTTTGAGCCATGAATATTTTCCCTTAAACTATGATCCATCAATTTTGCAGATAGTACCATAGTTCATTTTTAACAGGTTTTAGTTTTCAGTGGCTCTAGCCTATATTTATTTATTTATCTTTTGATAGGAACAAACATTTTAAGAAATTGAAATTTTCAGAAACTTTGACAAGAGTATATTTTCTATTAACCTCACACAAATTTAAGCAGTCTCTGAAAATTCCCATTATCCAAAGAGAAAATATGCAATGGATCATTGAGAAATTAATGGATCCTTAAAAAATTGCCCAAGAAGAAATAACAGGTTTATGGTACTTTCTGGAAGTATGATGTAATGAGTCTCACTCCAGCAAAGTTTAAATAATTTATGTGATATCATTGGAAAGTGTTGGAAAGAGATAACAAAAACTTATTTGCAAAACTGAACACGCAGTGGCAGAACACTGGTTCTTACAACCAAACTTTCCACAGCAGATAAATACACAGCAACATTTAACCAGGCACACATTTTCCCTGTTAAGGAAATTGTTTGATGTCTTCATTTATCAGTATCTGTGCTAACTGAAACTGTATGTTCAGTAGAAAGACAGGTAGAAATCATAATACTTTAGCATCTAGGATCTTCATTAATAGAAGCTATCCTGAAATCGGGTCCTTGGTGATAATGTTGATGTGTTGCTGCAATAAAGTATAATGTGAATGCTACCATGCCACTCATGCATGTTAAAACATATGGGTCCTGAAAGTCACATTCTCATAAACATGATGCCATTTATTCAGAGGTAGCTCTGGAAATTAAACATTGCCATAAACACATTAACACTATCTTTACCTAAAAAAGAAATCGATAGATTTTAGTAAATGTTGCAGGTTTATTTATCTCTTTCAGTTCTGAACAGTCAAAAGTGTTACCCTAAAAGGTGGTGGGGGGAGGGTCATGTTTTCTTTACCAGTTGTAGTTTTTAAAGGCATTTTTCTTTCCATACATTGATATCATTTTAAACACCAGTTCAATAGACTGGAAAAGTAAAAAAAAATCAATATTGTTCCGTGTTTCATAAACATAAATCTGTTCTAAGGTTAAACAAGTATTTGTTAATCAACTTTTAATTTACAGTATTATGTATCACTACATTTATACATCTCAACCATGTAGGAACATTTTAAAATAAGAATCTCTTATGAAACATTTTAAAATAAGTATTCCCTTATGTAACTCTGAGCATATAAAGTGTAACTTTAAAATATATATTTTATAAATATATATTTTAGCATGATGGTTTATTTTTATAAATATTTGTATATTATCCATCTTACTTATTTGGTTTCAAAACAACTCATTATATATTCTACACTGAAGACTTATGCTGGTATTTTCAACTACCATGTCTGGGTTTAAAAGAAGAATGCATTACTATGCTATGATATATATTTTTTTATCATCCACCTGTCTTCACCAAGTGTTCTGCTGGTGTTCCTGTTATTTAAATGGTCTTTCTGAAGTGTGAAACTTTCTTTATTTAATGCTATCTATAGATCATGGCAATGTAAAACTCATAGCAATTATTTCATTTTGAGATAGAAAATGAATGACTAAGAAATAATAAAAGACCTAATGATTAAACCACCTTTAACTTATTGAGTCATTTTCCATATTATAAATGATTTTCTCATTTGTATCATGAATATTTTCTATTGGTTAATAATAATATCAAACATTATATTCTTTATTTCAAAAACATTTGATGAATACTTTCCACTCCACTTTTAAAAATTACATATAAACAAACAAGATGTTGTTATGAAATATTAAAAATCAATTGTACTGGCTAGTTTTGTGTGTCAACTTGACACAGGCTGGAGTTATCACAGAGAAGTGAGCTTCAGTTGGGGAAATGCCTCCATGAGATCCAGCTGTGGGGCATTTTCTCAATTAGTGATCAAAAGAATAGTGCCATCCCTGGGCTGGAAGTCTTGGGTTCTATAAGAGAGCAGGCTGAACAAGCCAGGAGAAGCAAGCAAGCCAATAAGAAACATCCCTCCATGGCCTCTGCATCAGCTCCTGCTTCCTGACCCGCTTGAGTTCCAGTCTTGACTTCCTCTAGTGATAAACAGTCATGTAGATGTAAGCTGAATAAACCCTTTCCTCCCCAACTTGCTTCTTGGTCATGAAGTTTGTACAAGAATAAAAACCCTGACTAAGACAAATTGGTACCAGGAGTGGGGTATTCCTGTGACAACCTGACCATGTTTTGGGGAGGACTGTGAAAGGACTTTAGAACTTTGAGCTAAAAGAGCCACTGTTAAAAACTCTGTGAAATGTCTGTGGGAGCTTAGAAGATCTTGTTGAGAACAGTGCAGAGATGGAGGCCTGGCTTGTAAAATTTCAGAAGAAAGATTAAAGACTCTTATCAGGGCTATGTTGTTTTAATTGTAAAGATTCTGTGGTTCTGGTTAGCTGGGGCTAAATTATCAGCTGTGATTAACAAAATACCAGAACTACTAAAATGAAAACTTTACATTGCTGGGACTATTGATGCTGGTTAGCTGGAGCTAAAAAATTAGCGGTGATTAAAAAGAGACCAGCATCATTGAAGTGACATCTTCTGGGGAGTGTTTTCTGAGAGCACTAAGAGGCTGTGTTCCAGAAGTAGCCAAGGTTGTACCTTATGCTGCAGCAGGACTTGATAATGTGTAAGAGTCACCCAGGTGGTACTGGTTTTGACAGCATAAAGGAGTCATGGAAAACAGCTGAGGCTCAACACAGTGAGAGGCCATAAAAGGCCATTGGTGAAGGTGCAGCCTCAGTTTGCAATTCATGGCCCAAGACTGAAGGTGTCATGCAAAGGAGTTAAAGCTTGGCACCGTGAAGACAGTCTATGAGAGACTACTGATAAAGCCTAGTTACAACAGTGTTTTGGGAATGCCAGCACCATGAATGACCACCAAAGACATTAAAATACAGGCATCTGGAGCCCAAAAAATAAAGATATATGCTACAAAGGGCAGAGCTGAAAAAGTGACCAAAGCCCTTAGAGGAGCCCAGAAGATCGTGAGTTAAATCCCAGACACTGGTTTTACTTTTAATTGTGACTGTGCCCTGATATTTTTCCCTCTTAAAGAAAGAATATATTTTAGTAGAGCCCACAGTTAAAAGACTTTAAATTTTAAAAAATATTAGACATTTTAAATTGATTAAACTTTTAATATGTAAAAACTGTGGGACTTTAGATCTTGGGAATAAATAAAAACATAAGGGTTGAGGCTTAATAGTGATATGTTTGTGTGTCAAGTTGACAAGGGGTCAATTATACTGGCTAGTTTTGTGTGTCAACTTGACACAGGCTGGAGTTATCACAGAGAAGTGAGCTTCAGTTGGGAAAATGCCTCCATGAGATCCAGCTGTGGGGCATTTTCTCAATTAGTGATCAAAAGAATAGTGCCATCCCTGGGCTGAAAGTCTTGGGTTCTATAAGAGAGCAGGCTGAACAAGCCAGGAGAAGCAAACAAGCCAATAAGAAACATCCCTCCATGGCCTCTGCATCAGCTCCTGCTTCCTGACCCGCTTGAGTTCCAGTCTTGACTTCCTCTAGTGATAAACAGTCATGTAGATGTAAGCTAAATAAACCCTTTCCTCCCCAACTTGCTTCTTGGTCATGAAGTTTGTACAAGAATAAAAACCCTGACTAAGACATCAATGTTACTTTTATTATATTGCAGAGGACCTGTGTTCCATTCCCAGTAACCACACCAGCAGCTCACAACTTCCTTCATGCCAGGTTCACGGGATCAAATACCCTCTTTGAGCATAGACACCAGGCATGACATGGTGCACAAACATACATGCAGGTACTCACACACACACATATATATATAATAATAGTAAATAAATATTTAAGTAAATATCATGTTCCAAAATGACTTAAATATAATACTATCTATGTAAGTGCCAGATTGTCACTTACTATAGTATCTTTACTAATTGGGTTCAAATGGTGACTTTTTTGAAATATTCAAAATGCCTCCTAATTAAGAGGCCTTAGTAAACACAGAGACTGATTAAATAATGTCAAATGCATAAAAGTTACATAATTCTTGTAAATGGTAATGAATAAGGTTTTTTTGGAAGTTGAAGTGGCAATAAACTCATATAGATTCATGCCATTGGAAAAATAAACAAACAAAAGCATGCTTTTTAATTATATGTATCACTATAGATTTGACTCATATTGCAATTAGAATGAAAATCTCATGTCATAGTAATATGTAGGATATTATTTTATAATAATTTCCCATTACAGAATATTTGTTCATTGTTTTTGAATGAATATGTATTCCATTAATTCTACATTAACTTTCCTTTCCTTTTTAGTAATCCAGCGATTAGTCAATGTTGTATAGATTAATCAATTTTGCTACCTGCTAAGTATATCTTTCTGGTGACAAGAGAATAATTAACTTATACATAAATAGATTACTCCTAACAGGATGAAAAGTGCTTGGTCCTTGGTACAGACAGAAACATAGACAGGGTACGTTGAGAGAGAGGCATGTGTTGCCTTACATCCATGAGTATGTGGACAGTGAGCAACACTGTCCTTAGCGTATTTTCTCTGTCTGTTTGGATTTCTGTTTTTCTTCATATATTTTTGTTTTCTTGTTTTATTGTTTTTCTTTGTTTCATTGTTTCTTTTCCTTGTGTCTTTCTTTTTTCCTTCCTTTGTTTCTCTTCCTCTTACCTTTTTTTTTTTTTTTTTATATATATATATAAATAGGACTCAAAGTTATTGGGTATGGAAAAATAAGTGGCTCTGGGAGAACTTGAGAGAGGATATGAGATATAACATAAGAGAAGAGGCATGCCTGGGTCTGCATGTTGGGGTCAATGATGATCTATAGTGAAAAACTAAATCATACAGAGACTTCTAGGCACTGGAAAGAAGTACATAGGTGACAAAGAAAAAATATTCTCTCTTCACAGAAGAGAAGCTAAGCAAACAATAGAAGCAGAGTTTAAAGGATGAAGAAGTGAGAGATAATCATTATTAAAGAGAAAACTTGAATGAACTGTTATTTTGTATTTGGATCTTAACAAGTGAATTCTCAAAGTATACTTACCATAGAAGCATTTTTCTAAGAAAATTGAAGTAAATTTTATCAACAAGGAAGAAAACTTAAAGCAAATGTATGATTTATTTTCTTGTATTTAGCAATTCTGTATTGAACCAAGGTACTAACTGCTGTGAAAATACTTTACCACAGAACTTTCCTAGTGCAAGACTATGATTTCAGACAAATACCCAGACTTCGTCTGTTAACTCAAGGGCTCTGCAAAGCAGCAAGCACTTATTATCTTTGACTTTACTTGCTTACATCCAAACTGAGTTTGCACATTCCACTAAAAGTGATCCCTCAAATCAAGCAATGCCTAAGAGAATCTAAATATTCATGCAATAACAATTAAAGAAACCTGGAATTTTAAATGTAATATAAAGTGGTATATGTGAAGTGATAGATAGATAGATAGATAGATAGATAGATAGATAGATAGATAGATAGATAGATAGATAGATAATGAGAGAGAACATAAATTCGTAGAAAAATTAAGCCTTTATTATCCAAGGCGCTTCATTTTCTCAGGTCAATCTTCAAACTCATGTGTTGCTGGTCTCTGATAGAATTACAGGGTGGGAGGGAAGTGCTTATGAGCCTTCTATTCCTTCTGTCGGATGACTAGGTTTCATCAGTCTTGTAAAGATGCTGTGCTGGCCTTTACTAAAAGAAGTAAAATAAAGTTCTGGAAAAAGTTAAAATAGATCAGAGCAATCTTACCATCTTTATTTAAGTAGTCATTTTTTTAAATTATAACATAATTATTCAGTGTCTTCTTTCATTTCTTCCCACTTAACTCTCTCAAATTACCTTGACGGAAGTAAGATTCAATAGCAACACCAATACAGAGAATGTTGTTAAAAAGTTTTACATGTTTTTAAATTTTAACTATATATTTTGAACTAGAGGAATAATAATGAATACAGTAAAAAGATATCAGATCGATGTTATTTTTAAGTGTAAGGAAAATAAAATTAATACATAGGTATGAAAGATATCAGAGAAAATAAAACATGATAAAAGGTTCTCTACCAATTTAGAATTGACCAAAGAAAGAAGTGGACTTTTTAATAAGTAATATGATAAACAAAGGTAATTAGCTTCAGTGTGGAGCACATAAATGTCTCAGTGTTTACTGCTTTATGCTAGGCATATCTACTAGACATTCAACGAGAAGCATAAAATAGACATTTACGATAGTTTTCAAGTTCTAGGAGGCATTTGTAGAGCAATTTTAACTTGTAACTTTCAGATTGAGTGTAGCACAGAAGTATAACAGCTATGTGCAACACTATGTGTGATCTAATGTACCACAATACAGTAAATAAATAATCGCAAAACTAGGAGCAATGTAGTAGTCTTGTAAATTAGGAATGATAAGCTATAAGATCATGTCAAAATATACATCACAAAAATAGACCATGCACTTTTTTTTTTCCAAAATTTGAAGTAAACATATGAAATCATTGTAAATTGACATTAAGTCAGTAAGGTCATTGTATGGTTTTGTGGTTAATTTAACAGGGTAGATGTTAGTCATGATAAAGATGATATACAGATCATTATATATACATGATGCAATGTCTGAAATTTTACTTAAAAGGAAGTTTAGTTTTTAATATACAGAAGAAAATGTGGGAAATTTTTAAATCATGGGAATATAGAAGAGGAATATAATGGCTTAAGGAACAAGTGCTGCTGAAGGATCCCACTCATTTTAGCACGTGTAAAGGAAGATCATCTGACTTACCCCTGGACTTCATCATCTCCCACACCAGCCACATCTCTTTTCCAGCTTCTTAGACTCCCAGGTTAAGTGCATGGGTCCACTATGGCTCTATCTTCTGTGGCTTACAGTCATTGTTGGAGTTGCACAGTTGTAGATGCTTGAAGACTGACATGCCTCCTGTTTATATTCACAGCTTTCAAAAACCAGGCTCAATGTGTAAATAATTTTAGAATTAAATGTTCTATTATACAAAATTGTATGTAAAATATAAGGATTTGTTTAGGGAGTTGAGGTTCAACAGTTCATCTTTAATGTGAATTTCATTAGTAGGGGTAGTCTGAACTGAAAAAAAAAAAAAAAAACCCACGGATAAAGATAACAGTTATTGAAAAGAAAAACTAGAGAAAACTGGAAATGCCCTCCATTTTATAATATGTCATCAGCCTCCATTCGGATTTACTGTTAAGATTGCTTTATTATGTTTATGTCAATATCTCTTAAAGCATGCTGTTAGAATCTCACAAGATAATTTCGTCTACTTATTTTTTTTTTGTATTCAGAATATACGTCAATGTTACAGGCAATGAAAATTTGTAATACATGTGATTTTTCAAGAAATATGGAGAAACCCAGTATGTACATGCAATTGTTTTTAAAAACTGCTTTTGCTGTTCTCTGTTTCTGTGTTTTGCAGTTTATTTTTGGAAAACATGTTATTTTATACTGTGTTTAGTTTTAAATAAGCAAGATTTTTTTTTGTAGATGAGAAACTGTTTCATAGTAAAAATATTTTTGAAAATTTCCTTCATATTCAAAAAACACCTGCATTTATTGCCCTTGTCAAGAATAAACAGAGCAGTTATTTATTTCTCATTTTAATTTGAAACATTCTTATTAATCATCATAAAATATTTTGGCAATTCAACATAATTTTGCATATATTCTAAGCAATCAAACATATTATCAACACTAAAAGTACTTTTAACAGATATAATATTGATGGTATTTTAGGAGTTATTTATATTTCAAGTGAAATTATTATAGAAGGCTTTTAATGATTTTTTTTCCAAGTAATATATTTCACTCAAAGATATCAAGGTTTTAAGCAGTGGCATAATTTTTTAATTATTTTATTAGAGTGCATCATCACCACGCAGATTTGACTACATGTATTTCTCTACAGTGTATTTGGGTTAGATTAGTTTGGCTGCAGAAAACAGTAGGATTTGTCTCATAGTGTCACTTATTTAGATGATAAGTAAAAAAATCCAATTACTCTAAATGAATAACCAGTGTACAATTAGAAAATGAAAGAGAGATATTTGCTTCTATTTTTTCAGCTAGATTGAAGCAGAAATTATGTCAGCCCTTGGACTCTCACCATAAAAATAGTTATGAGCAATAACTGGAATCTGCTAGGAGAAAAATTTCCATAATAACAGTAGGATGAGTATGCTTGTCATCAACAATATTGCAAGACTGGTGCACAGAGAGTACAAAAAGATGCATTAATGTCAGCAATACAATTTCATTTTGTAGTGTACTACATCTTCCCAATTACTTAGTCATGGGTTAAAATTGCTTACACATATGATTTTCTCCTCAATTTAGATATCTCTGTATACTATCAAGCAATTTATTGATGACAACTTAAAATAATGCATAAATTCTATCTTAAATGATATTACAATTACAATTAAACTGTGTGAAAGTCAAATCTAGCAGTAGAATAAGAAGCACACTCCCCTTTGAAATCTGAATGCATTTCACTTTTCAACAGACAATTTTCAGTTATATCCATACAATGGCCATTCACCCAGCTAACAACTATCTAAAAAACAGAACAAGTCTCCTTCATATATCTACTTGGAAAGAGTTAAACATAGTCTTTCATTTCTACCATTTTCTAGAAAAGTTTATCTAATTTCTCTGAGTTTTACATTCAATTTACTCTTAAGAACTAAACCCACATTAACTACTTGACTGTTTGGATAAACACTAATTTCTCTTTCCATTAATGTTCATATATGATTAACAAATCTGATGCATTTTTTTTAACTTTACAACATGTTTATTTCCTTTGGTAATCATTCTTCACAAATAGCCAGTATTGTCTCAATTGTTTATTCCTTTTTTTAGTAAAAATAAACCTTATTCTACAAATATTAGTAGCTTATAAAGTTAGTGATCATCTAAATTCTGTAGCCAATCTGTCCTTTCTCTATGAAGCAAGAAGATGACATTGAGGAAAATTATTCAAATTCATCTCTGTGTTTAAACTCTTCTGTGTTTAAACTCATCTTCTATGTTTAAACTCTTTCATTGGGAGTTGAATTCTTAACTGCATACATTTCGCAATATCTTTTTGAAAATAGAGAAAGATAAAAACCAAAAAAGAGTCGCAAATAATGTAATGCCTTCACTAAGTTTACTTGACCTCCAAAATGGCTGTATTCTTTTGTCAGTCATGGCTTATGTTGGCTCTACTGTTTAATATCTTCATCTATAAAACTGTACAAGATGTGCAATTATCCAAGATTATTACTTTCTTGGTGGTGAACAGAGATTAATTTCTCTCTCATCTCTCTTACACACACACATACACACACACATTTCATATTTTTTTCCATGTGTATCTGCAATGATAAATATGTAACTTCATTTACAACTGTTGACACATAAACATCTATTTCTCATTACTTGAATGACATTATGATATCCATCACTTTATTTTCAAAGATTCAGGAAAATTCAAACATTTTTTGAGGATCTTGTAAAGAAGTCCAAGGAGACTTGTTTATGACTTGGAAAGGTTGCTTTAATGTTTGTGTAAGCTAATATTTATTCTCAAAATCAAGAGAATTAAGGTTCCTTTTCCAAGCTTCTTTATCTTTTCACTCACCTCTGACTCTATCTGAACAAACTGATTACTGAGTATTCTCTTTTGAGAAAATAACTTGTCATTAAATTGTGTTTGACATTTGGAAAAAATATCCTGTAATCTATCCAAGAGAACGTAAGATTGATGGGAAATGAATTTGATTTGGCCATATTGGATATATTTAAAATGGTAATGTGTCAGGTTTGGTTTTGAGTCATTGGCACCATGGGCATCTTTAAAATATGATCTACCAGAGTCAGAGGAGACATGAAAGTGAGATGCACAGCTTTTCAGTGGTACTGGTAGCACCTGACATGATCATGCATGGAAAAAAATCAAGAAAATACAAAGAGGGCTAGTAAAACATAATTCAGGATCATTTGATTTTCTTAAAGATTGTAAAGTGCAGGGCAATAATAAAGCACAGGTTTATCTTGTGATCCATTGGTCTTTTAAAAAGGTTTGACTGATGTCCTTACTTCAAGTTTCATGCTTCATGTATGATAAAAGCCATTGGAAGACATTTACAAAATATGGGCTCTATAGTGATAAGATATTGTAGTTTAAAAGCCTTCTTGCTCAATTGGAAATACATTTAGCTTCATGAGGTCGGGGTGGGTGGGTGGAGGGGGCACACCCTCATAATTTAGCTTCATGAGGTGGGGGTGGGTGGGTGGAAGGGTGCACCCTCATAGGAGCAGCTGAAGGGAGGATGGAGACGGGGATTCCAGACCAGAAATCAGGAAAGGGGATAACATTTGAAATGTAAATACATAAAATACCCAATAAAAAAGGTAAAAAAAAAAAAAAAAAAAAAAACCAAAAACTTAAATTATAATCTTTCTTCTAAAATAATCGTCGCATTTTCAAGGCAGTTTGCCATGTGAGCAATGGTACTTGGCCATACAATTACCAACAGCATCTGAAATTCTTTAGTACTTCATAGTTCTCTCTTACATATAATAGGTTGTAATTGGCAGTTGAACTCTGAAGAATATTAATCATGTGATATGACCAATGATATGTATGAAATAATAAAAGGTTTTATTACATCAATAATAATAATAATAATAATAATAGTAAAAACTGCTTAGCATGTTATAAATATTAATTTCTATGAATTTTAAAAGGCTTACAAATACCATTATATATGGCAAATTTGTTGAATTGCTAATTTTTTTACAATATTTATAGAAATTGAATATCATAGGCCATTATAAACTTAGATAATTGCAAATATTTAGGTTTAAGATTCAAATTTTTTCTGCATAACATCAAAAACTTAGTTACATTAAGCAGTGCCTTATATAAAATAGCAAGAAACATGAATGTTTTCTATTTTACTCAAAAATCTTGTATAAATCATATAGAATTAGAAATTATAGTATATAAAATAATGCTTGCTATGTGTTTTATTGTTCTCACAAGTTGGTCATGGTACTAGACCCTCCTGTTCCCAACACTAATTATCATGTAATTGCTCAGTGCATTCCTCTATGATTTGATGATGCTCAAGTCAGGATTCTGTAAAACCATATACATGAAATATGTCATCCAGAACATGGCAGTAGTGGTGTTTACTGTGAATCATAATTGATTCAAAAACAAAACAAAAAAGCCAACCAAAACCCAAAAAACTAGAACTGTCTCAAGTTTGTTTAGTTTTGAGTAAATACCTTTGTGATGTTTTCTATTGAACATTTAGATAAGTAATATATATTGCCATTTTTTTCTAAATATTTATGCTCATTTCCATAGACATTGTCAGCCTGTGACAGAGACTTCTTTTTCAGAGTGATGGTTAATGAAAAGACTCGTTTATGCTCAAACTGTTGAGAACATGTAGATGCTATGAACTTCTCTGTGGTCAAAATGTTCAGCATAATTGATATTTTACCCTTTGCCCAAGGACCATGAAACATCACAGAAAATACCAAGAACTCATTATACACAGAGGAAAGAAAAAAGTACCTTTAAACACTGTCATTTAGATATGACACTGTCAAGAAGCCTCCTAGGAAAACAATTCTCTAAATATATTACAGTAAGCATTGAATATCTTTTACCTACAAGATAATCATATGCCCATACAATACCAGCTTTCATCTTATGGATGGGGACTATAAAGAACATGTTAGATAATTGCCCATTATAAACCATATACATGCTATGCTCTCATTTTGAGCTACACAAGTCTTGAGTATGTCAGTCATTATAAAATATAGGTATTATATACATTTAGATCATCTGTGATCTATACTTTTAATATTCCTCTTTTCACAAGTAAAGCATCTCCGGGATATATCCAGATATTCCTTCTAGCTGTGAATCTCAGGGAATTATTCAGAAAGTATAACAATATTACTTTTATATGACTATAGTTAAATTTAGATTTAGTGCCCCCAGATTCAAATTAATGAGTTATTAGAGCAGCATTTTTCACTGTTTTCTTTCATGTAATCTTAATAATGAATCAAACTGAATCACAAGATCCCTACATAGACTCTAATTTAAAACTTTGACACCTTTGAAGTCCAAGGTATTTCTAGTTTATCTTTTATCTTATGGAGATCAGTTCTAAAAAATGAATATAAATTGGGTTGTTGGTAAAACCTTCAGTTATATTACGCTGTGTGTATGCTATACATTTTCCCTGCAATCATTAGTACTTTGCATGACATTAAGAACATTTCACATAAATTAGATACTAGATAATAGACTTTGCTGAAGATATGCCCTCTTGAATCTGAAGATATATTCTTATGACTATGGGACTCTTATCTGGCTCTTTGATTTATCTTCTATACAGTCTACCATTTATTTAAAACTGTAAGATTGATTTATGTATTAAGTTTCTGAAGGAGGTTAAAGTAGCTCATCATTTTTCTTCTGCTTAAAAGTCTTAGATCTACATTAAGATCACTTTCCAATTCTCCAGGCCCTTTAAATTGTGTTCTTAGGTATGAGCAATGAATTACCTGACAGAGAAAGGTTTCATCTGTACTGCAAACTTCCACTGCATGATAAAAGGAATTTATGCAGTTTTTGTGCAGTCCATAATGGTCGCTGGCAGATGACTGTGACAGACAGGGCCCAGACAGCACCTTCATTTCACAGATCATACAAAATAGCTACTGAACCACAGAGAGGGCTGAAGTAAAAGATAAGAACTCCAACTCACTTCATTGATGGGGTACATGGCTTACATTTGCCTTTCCACCTTTGAACAGATTTGCAGCATGTTAGAAAAACTAAATTTTCCAAACTGAAAAAAGTATTTGGGGAATGTTTCAAACTAGGAAGAAAACATGCTCTACAACTAAGGTTTTCCATTTAAAAGAAAATGTTCAATAGGAACTTCACATATATGATAAGATATTAAAAAATTCAGATGGTACAGATGATCCCATTAATATGAAATATTGAAAATATGTAAATCAATGTAGAAAGAAAATACATCAGTAAACAGCAAGGATAAAATTAAGGGAATAAGGGAGATAGGGAAGAAATCAAAGGACTCTTATCATTGGAAGAGATGGAAATTATTGCCAAATTAATTAATGAAGGGTTAAGTAACTTTGTGAATGAAGAAATACCAAAGTAATTGGCCATTTAAACAAACTAAATGTGATAGCACATTTATAGCTCTGACAACTTATATCAGATACAACCTTTTAAGGAAATTAAACTAATCAGACTCCTGAACCACACAGGTAAGCTTTCTTTCCTCCACCCATCTTCCCTGCTCTTTGTCAGAGACTTCTGAACCAAACCAAGATGCCCTGAGAAGCCTACTATCCCAGGAGGACGTCCATTCTCCTGTTGCCTCTCCCTCTACCTACATCAGATCTGAGACTTTTGAACAACACAAAATAGCTTCCATTGTTCTACCCAACTTTGAGGCTTGCTGAGCCAACTGCCTTGAGCGTCCTGTTAGCCCAGGGAGACCTCTCCTCCATCTTCATCAGATTCTAATACCATAAAGGTAAGCTTCCTGTCCTCCACCCATCTTACCTGCTGGCTGAGCCCTCTGAGAAAGCCAAGCTACCCTGAGTAGCCTGCTATCCTATCCCAAGGGGACCTTCATTCTCCACCCAACCACCTCTCCACCAGCTCTATCAGACTCCTGATCTATATAGCTAAGCTATCCTTTGTCCACCCATCTTTCCTGATTCTCTGCCCTCTGGACCAAGCCAAGCTGCCCTAAGTAGCCTGCTAGCCAGGGTGCATCCACCTTCCTGTTAGCTCTGTACCCTACTTCATCAAACTGGGAATCATGAACCATACTGAACTGCAGGTCAATAACCATGAATAACACAATGATATTCCTCAGAAACCTATAACCCCAGGATCATCAAGGGTCACTACTCCCTTCTCAATACCTACTACAAGGGTCTGAAGACCCTCAAAAGAACAAAACAAAACAAAAAATCAAAAACAAAGACAGGTCAGTGTGACACCTCCAATGCATAGCTAACTTACTACAGTAAGCTCTGGATATCCTAAAACCACAAAAATACAAAGAAAAGTGATCTGGAATCCAATTTTATAAAGATGATAGAGGCTTCTAAAGAGGAAATGAATAAATCCCTTAAAAAAATACAGGAAAACTCAATCAAACAGATAGAGGTTTTTAAAGAGGAAAGAAATCCCTTAAAGGCATAAAGAAAAATACAAATAAACTGGTTAAGAAAATGAATAAAACTGTACAAGACCTGAAATTAGAAATAGAGACAATAAAGAAGACAGAAACTGAGGAAAACCTAGAGATAGAAAACCTAGGGAAAAGAACAGGAACAACACATGAAAGTATTACCAACAGAATACAGGAGATGGAAGAGAGAATCTCAGGGCTAGAAAAACAATAGAAAGCATTAAATCTAAACAAAAAAAAATTGTGACACAAAATATCTAGCGAATTTGGGATACCATAAAAAGGCCTAACTGAAGAATAATAGGAATAGAAGAAAGTGAAGAATCCTAGCTCCACAGACCAGAAAATATCTTCAACAAAATTATAGAAGAAAACTTTGACAACCTAAAGAAAGAGATGCCTATAAACATACAAGAATCTTATAGAACAATAACTACCCTGGACCAGAAGAGAAAATCCTCCTGCTACAAAATAATCAAAGCAGGAAATATACAGAAAAAAGAGAGAATATTAAAAGCACCATGAGAAAAAGGCCAGGTAACAAACAAATGCAGACCTATCAGAAATATACCTGACTTCTCAACAGAGAAAAAGATATTTTGCAACCTCAAAAATCCACAAGTGCCAACCTAGACTACTCTATCCAGCAAAATTTTCAATCACCATAGATTCAGAAAACAAGATATTTGAAGACAAATTCAAACAATATCTATGCACAAATCCAGCCCTACAGCCAATAATACAAGAAAAATCTCCAACCTAAGAAAGATAACAACATTCAAGAAAACACAGGAAATAAGTAATTCCATAACAGGAAAAACAAAGAAAACACACACACACACACATACACACACACACACACACACACATACACACACACACACATATACACACATACATACACACATATATATGTACACACATACACATACACATACAAACAGACACATACACCCACACACATATACACATATACAGATACACACACATACACATATACATATACATACACACATACACATACATACAAACACACACATATACACATACATACACACATACATACACACACTCACATACACACGCATGCACACATGTACACACACATACACACACATACACATATATACATATACACACATACACACATACACACACATGCTCGCATGTACACACACATACACACATACACATACATACACATACACACATACACACACACATACACACACACACACACACACACACACACACACACGCATTAACCCCACAAACATCAAAATAATAAGAACTAACAATCACTGGTCATTAATATCTCTCAGCATCAATGAACTCAATTCTTCAATAAAAGACACAGGCTACCAGAACAGATATGAAAACAGGATCCATCATTTTGCTGCATGTGAGAAACACAACTCAGCTCTAAAGATAGATATTACTTCAGAGTAAAGAGCTGGAAAGTATTTGCAACAAAACACAGCCAAGAAGCAAGCTGGATTAACCATTCTAATATCTAATAAAATAAATTTTCAACCAAAATTAATCAAAAGAGACAGGGAAGGACACTTCATACTGATCAAAGGAAAAGCCAAACAAAATGATATCTCAATTCTGAATATCTATGCTGCAAACACTACTGCACCCACATTTGTAAAGGAAGTGCGACTAAAGATTCAGTCACACATCTAACCATATATATTAATAGTAGGGGACTTCAATATCCCACTCTTACTAATATACAGGACATCCAGACAAAAACTAAACAGAGAAATAATGAAACTAAAAGACATTATAAAATAAATGGACCTAACAGGCATAGAAAATATTTCACTCAAACCAAAAGAATATAACTTCTTCTCATTTCATGGATCTTTCTCCTAAATTGCCAATATAGTCAGACACAAAACAAACCTCAACAGACACAATAAAATTGAAATAATGCCTTGTATCTTATCAGACCACCATGAATTAAAGCTGGCCTTCAACAGCAACAAAATACAAGAAAGTCTATATACTCATGGAAATTGAACAACTCTTTAATCAACAATCTCTAGGTTTGCATAGAAATAAAAAAGAAATTAAAGACTTTCTATAATTCAATGAAAATGAATATGCAACATACCCAAATTTTTAGGGCACAGTGAAAAACTGCTAAGAGGAAAGTTCATTGCACTAATTTCCTCCATTAAGAAATTATAAAGATCTTATAACAGAAATTTAATATTTTACCACAATGTTCTAGACATAAAACAAAGAAGAAATAGAAGAAGTAGTGGATAAAGAAGAAGGGGAGAAGGAGGAGGAGGAAGAGGAGGAGGAGGAGGAGGAGGAGGAGGAGGAAGAGGAGGAGGAGAAAAGAGAAAAAAGAATTAGTAAGCATACCAAAGAGGATTAGAAGGCAGGAAATAATCAAAATCAGGGCTGAAACAAATCAATTAGAAACAAATAAAACAATACAAAGAATCAGCAAAACCAAGAGCTGGTTCTTTAACAAAATCAACAAGATAAATAAACCCTTAGCCAAACTAAGCAAGATAGTGAGAGACAGTATCCAAATAAACTCTGTAATGAAAAGCGAGACATAACTGACAAGACCAAGGAAATTTATAGATTCATTAAGTCTTACATAAAAAACCTGAACCATATAGGGGACCCACCCACTGATCTCAACTGTACTATAGAGCTATAGTTATTTAAAAAAAATCCAGACATTTGGTACAGAAACAGACAGGTTGATCACTGTCATCAAATCAAAGACCCAGAAATAAATCCATACATATATGGACATTTGATTTTTGATAGATACAATGAAAAAAATCAAAGTATATTCAACAAATTGTGTTAAATGTGTATATGTAGAACTCAAGTCCAAGTGACCAAGGACCTCAACATAAAATTAGATACACTAAATCTCACAGAAGAGCAAGTGGGAAATGCACTTGAACTCATTAGTACAGGAAACAATTTCCTGAAGAGGGGATCAATTGTTTAGGTTCTAAGATCAACAATTTAAAACTAATACCTCATGAAACTGCAAATCTTCTGTAAGGCAAAGAATATTACTAATAGGAAAAATTGGCAGCCTACAGATTGGGAAATAATCTTCACCAACCCTACATTTGACAGAGGACTAATATGCAAAATTTACAAAGAACTCAAGAAGTTAGACACCAACAACCCAAATAACCCAATTTAAAAAAGGTGTTGGGGGGAACTAAACAGAATTCTCAACAGAGGAATCTCAAATTGCTGAGAAGCATTTAAAGAAATGTTCAAAAAGTCCTTAATCATGAGAGAAAAACAAATCAAAACAACTCTGAGGTTCCATCTTATACCCATCAGAATGGCTAAGACCAAAAACTCAAGAGATAGCACATGCTGGTGAGGGAATGTGGAGCAAGGGGGACACTTCTTCATTGCTGATGGGAGTGCAAACTTTTACAACCCCTATGGAAATCAATTTTGGAGTTTCTCAGAAAACTGAGAATAGTTCTTCCTCATGATCCATTTCTACTACTCCTGAGCCTATACCCATAAGGTGCTCCACCATCCCACAGACATACTTGCTAAATTATGTTCATAGTAACTTTAGTCATAATAGCCAGAAAGTGGAAACAAAACAGATGAAAAAATGGATAAAAAAATGTAGCACATCTATACAGTGGAATAGTATTCAGGCATGGAAAAAAATAGTGAATTTTGCAGGCAAATGGATGGAACTTGAGAATATCATTTAGAATGAGGTAACTCAGTACCAAAAGGACATCTATGATATGTAATAACTTATAAGTGGATATTAGCCATAAAATGCAGGTACTATGCTATATTCTGCAGACCCCAAAAAAAGCTATACAAGACAGAAGGCACAAAAGAGGAATCTTGAATCAATATAGAAGAGGGAGTAAAATACTCATAAGAGGGAGATGGGTGAGGGAACTGGGAGAGAGGGGCATAGGGAGGGGAATGGGGGCAGTTCAGAATCAGGTGCTGGGAGGGACAGGAGGGATGGCCAGATGGCCATAAAAATGAATGGAAATCTACAACTGACAGGGTTGAGGAGGTTGGGGTGGGTGCATCTCTTGAATGAGACAGAGACCTGGGATAAGAGTAGCACACAAGAATCTATGGTGGTGTCCTTAAATATTATTCACTACAATAGGGGTATGGAACCTGAAGAGGCCACATCTTGTAGCTAGACATGAACCATAGTGAAGAAATATAGGCACCAATCTACCCACAAAACTTTCAGCCCAAAATTTATCCCGTAGACATCAAGAAGTACAGGCATGGGGAGGGAGCAAAGACTGACAGAATGGACAATCAGTAACTGGCCCAACTTGAGATCCATCTCATGGGCAATCACCAATCCATAGCACTATTAATGACACTTTGTTATGCTTTCAGAAAGAATGGTGTTGTTTTCTGAGAAGCTCCAACCTGTAACTGACTCAGAAAGATGCAGACACCCAGAGCCAAACACCAGATGGAGCTTGGGAAATCTATTATTATTATTATTGTTGTTGTTGTTGTTGTTGTTGTTGTTGTTGTTGTTGTTGTTGTTATTTAATCTTTTATTTGTAGTCTAGTCTTTATCCTCCTTCTAGTTCACCCTTGACAATTCCTCCTAGACTCCAAGAGGATGTCCCCACCTCTCCCCTACTGGACCTCCCCACTCCCTGGGGCCTCAATTCTCTCAAGGGTTAGGTTATGTCATCTCTTACTGAGGCCAGTCCAAGCAGTCCTCTGCTGTGTATGTGTCAGGAGCTTCAAATCAGCTCGAGTAGGCTGCCAGGTTAGTTGAAACTTCTGGTCTTTCTATGGTGTCACCCTCCTCCTTAACTTTTTCCAGCCTTTTCCTAATTCAACCACAGGGTTCCCAGACTTCTGTCCACTGGTTGGGTGTAAATATCTGCATCTGACTCTTTCAGCTGCTGTCAGGGCTCTTGGAGGGCAGTCACGCTAGGCTCCTGTGGTTAAGCACACCATAGCATCAATAATAGTGTCAGGCCTTGGAGCCTCGATCTTGGGGTACTCTAATGGAAGAGTAGGAGGAAGGACTGCAGGCCCAGAAGGGGATGGATCTCCATAGGAAGAGTTACTATCTTCAAAATGTCATAAACCAAGTATTTTCTAGATTTCCAAAACTTTAATGCCCATGTGCCCATATTGCAAAAGATAGCACTTAACTTTTGATGGAATATAGACAAATAGAGTTGTTACACAGCTAGAATCCTTACCTCTGTTGATAACGTTAATAGTGTTGGGAGATACTTTGAACACTGCTGGAGAAGGAGTGAAGTTAGGTGGGTATGAAGTTTTAGGGAGGATCTGAGAGGAGCTGGGGAAAGGGAGAATATGATCAAAATATGTAATGCCATAAAGCACAATAAAAACATTACTAACATCTATTCCTTATAACTGGTAGGACAGTGCCATCATTAAATTAAGCATGTAATATATTTTTCTATAATTATTTTTTAGAATTTCAGTACTATGTTCACCATAGTCAGTTTATTGAAACATCTAGTAAAATATACTTTCTACTTGTTCAGTAAGGTTTCTTCCCATGTAAATAACCACTAAGACATACACTGCAAGTTCACATCTTAATGTCTTCCATTTGAAAGATGTTCCAGAGAAAAAGATCTTAATGTATATTGGATGCTAAGATAAAAATTAGACATAGGAAAATTTCTACTTACGAATAAAATTTTGATAAAACTTAAGTAACTGGAAATTCAAATATTTATGAAACCTCTAAAATAAAATCCTCTAAACATTCTAGTATGATTAAATGTAATGTTTAAGAATGTAATCTGTCTTATTGCTCTAATATGATAATGGAGATATTGATCCACTTTGTGTAATGGAATACTATGATTAAATGTTTGCGGATCAAAGCAGACTAGAGATTTTATTTGCTAGACAACAATGACATTCAGATTCTCTACATATTACTTCATTAGTATTCATAATATGAATGCCATAAGAAAGAGAATGGGGCAGATAAGGGGATGGAGAGACACAGGCAAAGGAGGAAGGCAGTTTGAGTTTTAATGACTCCAGTAATTGGCAGTAGTTCAAGGAAATACACCGGGACATGGTGTGTATCTCCTGCAATTTAGCTTACACAAAGTAGTAATGATATATTTCTTCATTAGGACAATTTTGAAATTTATCACAGCTAATTCCTCCACTGGAAAAATAATGAAAATAAATTGTCAGCCATATATAGGAAAAGCATACAGTTCATTTATATTCTGTTGCTCTTCTTCATGTGTGGTTCTTCTGAGTTGCATGCATCTGGTACACATAATATATGCTTCTATAGGTAAAAGGTATCCTTTTTAGTCTTCAAACAAGACAACTGAGATAAGGATGGGCAAACACTTCCAAGGCATTTGTCTAATCTGATTATACTAGAATGTTGTTCATGTTCTTTATTCTGTTGTATTTATCTTACTAGGGACAGTTGCTGTGTGAAAAAAGCAAATGATGGTGAGAGATAATACGGCTATCAATGGGACTTCTTTTCCTGTAACCTGAGAGTACAAGGATTGTGGGGTAAAGTAAGAAGAATGCCTACATTTAAAAAACCTACTAACCTATCAATGGGACTTGTTTTCCTGTAACCTTAGAGTACAAGAATTGTGGGCAAAATAAGAAGAATTCCTACATTTAAAAAAACCTACTAACCTATATAAACACTGGACTAAAGAATCAGATAGATATATATTAAGAGAAGATATGCAAATGGTCATGGTTATAGTACGAATGGGTAGAAATGGGATTTACCTTTTTTAAAATTATCAATTGAAAGTCAATAAATTTTAGATCTCATCTTTATTATATCATGATTAAAAAATAATACTATGTTTTACACTTTAACTACTGTTAAGTAACTATATTTTATTTTATATAATTGTACTTCCTATATTAAATTTGGCAAAGCGGAAATAATATGTAATAATATCTCATGTTCCATGAGAGAAAATAATTGATCATGACAGCAAATTCCTACATCTAAACTTGTTGTAAGTATGTGGATAAATGTAACTAAAAAAAAAAAAAACTTAAACTATACTGGGGCATATTCGTAAATATGTATCATCTGTATGACAATGTCAAGTTCAACAAACATCCACATTTTATTAGATATTATTTATCTAAAAATTTTAAGGTATACTTTGAATGTGTTCAAAGAAATATTCAAATTAATCTGTAATAAAGGTTAAATATTTACCAAATTTTATTGCTATCATTTTATTTTAAAGCTAGATTATGTGATTTGAAAAGTACTGATTTTCTACTTTCCAAGTTGATCATTACATGTAAATCCTGTTGTAAATCATAATAAAGTTATTCATTATTCACAATGTATTATACATGATTATCTTGATGTGAATTGCATTTAGAGTAGTGGAAAATGTATTCAAAACTGAAAAATGGGAAACTAGAAAGATGGCATTTACCATACTAGAAAAAGTCATAGCCTTGCTGACTGAGTACACAGTTGTTGACTGTGTTAACTACATTTGCATAGCAATGTATTTCACCAAGAGGTGATAAATGGGGATTTGTGTCTCTCATATTAAAACTGGGACTTGTTTTATTTTGTATCTGCTAGACATGTGCATAGTATAGAATGCATTTATCGAGAATACATATAGAATGGTATAGCTAATAATTTAGAATGTACTATTTTAAAGATTTGAAAAACTTATTTTTTAAGTATTTATAGTAGTTTGAAAAACTATATGTACATAATAAATATTATTTGATGGACTTCTTATTCATTTTGTGTTTTGTTCATATTAAACAATATTTTCTAATTACTGGGAAAAAATCACACTTTTTTGTTTGTTTGTTTTTTGTTTTTGTTTGTTTTTGTTTTTTTAAAATCCCACTTTTTAAATCAATATTTTTGTATGAGCCATTGTAAACAGCTGAAACTGGTATTTTGATGTAGATGTTATTTTGTGTTTCAAATAACAAAAAAAAATAATGTGTACACATTCCCCCAAAAGAAATTGCATCTTCAAAATATAAATACAACACAACAAAATGAGTCTGTCCCTTGAGTGCATTTAGCTATATCCTGAAGTACAGAAAGTAGAAAGCCTGCTAGGAGTGAGCAGAAAGGAGACAAAGGTATGTCTGAAATGCTGTGGTTTTCTGTTCCTGTGGAGCTTCCTAGTTACATAGCTGTATGAATCATCAATGTGGTCGAATGTGTATAGTAAAGCTCACTAAAGAGATGCTGATGAAATTATTAGCTATAAGCTATTATTTAAATCAAATACTTCACAAGTATGAGTTAGAAACACACATGTTTTTGACTTACTACCAAATAAAGTTAACAAGGTAGATTTGAAGAAAAGAACTGCTATTAACACTGTATTTTGCCACATGAAATGGTAGATACAAGTGGAGGGTTATAAGTGCTAGTTCAAAGTATTTTTATAGAAATATTATAAAGAATTATAAGACTATTTGAGCTAAATTTAAATAAAGTATATAATATAACCCTTAGTAATCTCACAAAGTAAATGAAGAAATAAAATCTAAAATGCAGATATAATAGGAAAAACTTCAATATTCTTTTTTCTAGCTTATAATCTTCTTATTTTTAAATGTTCTGATATTAATAAGAAATATTATAACTCAAAACCATTTTATAGTTATGATCATTTCAATTTTCATAGGTATTATAAAAGAGGATTTCATTTTGAATGTATTTGCAAACATGAAAACAGTTTAATATTACCTATAACAGTTGAAAGAATGACTACTGAAGATAGAGCAGGATTCTAAAGAATGTTTTTTCCTGTAATACTTTACAAACCATTTAAAATATCCCAGTATTTTAAAATAAATCATGTTAAAGTACAGCTCTACTTTTTATATATCCTTAGCTGGTATTTTTAAGGTTTCAAACCAGGACTAATGAAATAGATGCTTATTTAGTATAGCAAAGCAGACACTGGTCATTGTCATTATATTTTCACTTCATCCCTCAGTCCCCACTTGTTACAGGGCCCTATGGCTGCCATCCCCACCCCTTTCCCTAAACCACTCCAACCCAGGTTGCAGGGCTGCTCTTCCCTGTATAAGCCAACCATTGTGTCCTCTTCTTCCCTTCTTTTCCCCTTCTCCTCCCCTTCCCCTCCCCTTCCCCTCCCTCTATTTCCGTTCAACTGCTAGGAAGAAAGGCACTGCGACCAAATCATTGGCCAAGGCAGTTTGGAAGAAAGCATTTAAATAGGGGTTTGTTACAAGTTCCTGGCAGGAATATGGCAGCAGGAAGACAGGCATAGGGCTGTAGAAGCAGCTAAGAGCTAACCTAGACGAGGCCTGGGTTTTTGGTACCTGAAAGCCCGTCCACAAGGACACACTTCTTCCACGGAGGACCTAAGTCAGTTAACAATCCACCAACTGGGAACCAAACATTTAAATGCATGGAACTGGGAGGTGGGGGTGGGGTAGGGAGGCATTCGTTTTCGTTTTTAAAATTGATTATTTTATTTATTTACATTTCAAATGTTGTCCCCCTTCCCGGTTTCCCCTCCACAAAGCTCCATCTCTAAGAGTGCTCCCTCTCCCACTCCTGCCTCACCACCCTAGCATCCCCCTATACTGGGGCACTGAACTCCCACAGAACCAAGGCCCTCCCCTCCCATTGATGCTAGGTAAGTCAATCCTCTGCTATATAAGCTGCTGGAGCCATAGATCCCTCCATGGGTCCCTCTTCAGTTGGTGGTTTACTCCCTGGGAGCACTGAGGTGTCCAGTTACTTAATATGGTTGTTCTTCCTATGGGGTTGCAAGCTCCTTCCACTCCAGTCCTTCCTGTAAGTTCTTCATTGGGGTCTCTGTGCTCAGTCTGATGGATGGTTGGTTGCTACATTCTGCATCTGTACTGGTCAGGCTCTGACAGAGAGCCTCTCAGAGGACAGCTAGACCAGGCTCCTGTCAGCAAGCACTTCTTGGAATCCACAATAATGTTTGGGTTTGGTGTCCGCATATGGGATGGATCCCTAGGTGTGACAGTCCCTGGATGGCCTTTCCTTCAGTCTCTGCTCCACTCTTTGTTCCTGCATTTCCTTTAGCAGGAATAATTCTGGGTTAAACTGTTTCCAAGGAGGACCTAAATCAGTAAACAATCCATCAACTGGAAACTAAACATTTAGAGGCAGGGACCTATGGGAGGCATTCTTATTCAAACCATCAAAATAGTTACAGGTTCCTGGGAGGGCAGGTGTCATTTCCTTTAGCGCACAGTTACATATAAGTGGTTCCTGCTTCAGTAATCCATTTCCTCACCAAGCTCATGAAGCAACTCTAATAGTAATCAGTTTATCACACACTCAGACAAGATGCACGGAGGAGGGGGAGGAGGAGGTGAAGGTGGAGGAGGAGGAAGACAGAGAAGATTTCAGGGAAGGTGAAAGGATGATGAAAGCAGGTAATAGTGATAACAAATAACATATGCATATTTGGAACTTTCTATGAAAATTCATTATATAACACCAGTTCCCTTGCTTTTTGATTCTGATACCACTGAGTATAAGTTTGGGGTGAGTTGCTTGGAAACACAAAAAATGGTAGCTCTCAGCCCGTGCTGCCTTTTAGAGCTGTTGCATATAGAGTTTTACAGAGGGACAAGCCATGCAACAGCTATGTATATTAAACTCAGAGAAACCTAGTTAGAACAGCTGCTTTCAAATGCCCTCAGCAAAAGGGAGAGGTAATCAGGAGCTTTGTAGGTGGGACACTCAGTTATCTGTTTCAGAAAGATCTACAGGTGGCTCTGATCAATAACAATGTTTAAAAAGTACAAATGATGAGGCTATTGGTTGTAAATAAATTCACCCCAACATGCTTTTTTTTATATATATATAATTTTTCATTGGATACATTCTTTATTTACATTTCAAATGTTATCCCCTTTCCTGACTTCCTATCCCCTGAAAACCCCTCTGCCATCCACTCTCCCCCTACTTCTTAACAGAAGTATCAGATCTAAATACAGATAATCAGAAACATATTTTACAAAAGCCCATTTTTGACGGCAGCAATGTGGGAAGACACAAGAGTCTAGGTTAAATAACTAAATTAAATTTATAACATCCTCTATGACGGATTTTCTACCATCAACATTCAATTCAATTTAATCCTCCAGGTCACCAAGAATATGTGAAGGAAATAAACTATATAACTTTTAGAGACCAGGAAGAATTATGAAGCTTAGAATAAAATTACTTTCTAAAAATCCATGGAAGAGAATAAACAGAGGGACAAGTTTTAACTTTGAATTTATATTGTGTGCATATTTCAAGAAAACATAAGTTGAAAGAAAGTACAATTTTATTGAGAGGCATAGCTATGTAGGAGTTGATTCTCTGTGTATGAGTGTGTGAGTGGTGCGGGCAGAGGCATAATGGGAGGCAGGAGAGAAAGTTCACACAAGCTATCAGATTCTCCATTATAGAAAAGGAAATGGAGTTGTTGCATGAAGCACAGAGTTATAATTAAAACAATCAAATCTGAGATATCTACAATGATTCTGAATAGATTGCAGATTGCTTAAGAGTGAGTATAATCAAGCCAATCCAGAAAGAATTTAACAGACAAAAATTTCTTGTGTCTTAATTATATATAGTCATGCGACTGAGCTTTCAATAAGCGGGTACTGTTTCATTTTGTTTGTTACGGACTGAATGTCACTGTCTTGCCATTTGTCATAACAAATACTCATCTTTGAATTTGTATGTGACTAACCTTACAACTTCAATCTTGATGCAAATTATCGTCTAAAATTTCATTTGAAATAAATCCATTAGGCTACCTTGCAGCTTAAACACACTCAGAATTTCATATAATGTAAGCAATACATAATATTCTTTTAGTTTCTATGACTATATTCCACTCTCCAAATAAATCCAGTTTGTTTTCATTAATTAGAAATACATGAATACAGTTATAGTGTACATGGAGTATATGAAAAATCCATTATTACTTTTTTCTATCCATATACTGTTTGGTGTATGTTAGTTAGAAAGTTGATTTTACTTTTTATCTTAATTCCAGTGTTCATAGTAACATACAGAGATAATTTAAGAAATCAGATTAAATTAAACTGAGAGGTTGTTATATGGAGGAATAGCAAATACATTGCTTTTTATTTTTGGTTGGATCAAGGCATAAAATGAACAAACAATTCCCAGAAAAATAAATGTTAAATGTGTGCATGAATGTAGAAATTTAAATGAATATAATAGGTACAATTAAGACAGAAAGACTTCCGGAGCAGATTTGCTAAATAACCGTGCTGTCGAACTGAGTCCCAAAGTTTATCGCCCTGGACTTGGTCTGCCCTCAGTTTTGCTCAAAGAAGCTTCATTTTGTAATGAAAGATGGTAATGTAGAGGCACCTGTTTTGTCAACATGCAGAGAAAGCGTAAATATTGAGTGTTTAGATATAAATGAGATATTATGTTCTTATGAGCCTGACATGGCCCTGTCACTTAAGAACACAGCAGTTGTAATTGGCTGAAAGAGTTTGTACAAGTCTGAGAGGGTGTGTAGCCATAGGTAGTGGAAGGTTCTGTGGGATATCATTGCTGAGAGGAGCCACTTTGCATGTGAACACTCATGCTCATGCAGGGTGCCCTTCATAAACGAAGTAATCCACAGAGCAAAAACAAAACAAACAAATGAGAGTTGAATGGGTACTAGAATAGAAAAGAAAGAAAAGGAAAAGAAGGAAAGGGGAAGGGAAGGGAAAGGAAGGGTTTAAGGGAGGGAGGGAGAAGGCAAGAAAGAATAGGATAGATGAATATGAACAGAATGTATCGTACGCATATATATGAAGGTACCAAAAATAAATTTATATTTTAAAACATTGGGCAACTTACTAAACTTTATAATGTTTAGTAACTCTATGTACAATAAAGAAAATATCTGTTTTAGAAAGAACAAAAAAATGTTAGATATAAAATGACAAAATAAAAGCTAAATTTTTATCATTTTATTTATTTCGAGTCAGCTTACTTTATGTGGTTGGTATGAATTATCTAGTCCTATTTGTGGAGAAAATCAGCATGCATCGAAGAAAAAAAACTAATAGAATTTTCAGAAAAGTCACTATATTTAAGGTGAGACCTAACAGCTGGGAATTTTACAAAAGTCAATAATGTGATTAATAATGTTAAGAAATTGTAATGTAGCCAGGCAGTGGTGGTGCGCACCTTTAATCGCAGCAATTGGGAGGCAGAGACAGATGGATTTCTGAGTTCGAGCCCAGCCTGGTCTACAGAGTGTCTTCCAGGACAGCCAGGGCTATACAGAGAAACAGTGTCTCAAAAAGAAAAAAACAAAAAAACAAAAAAACAAAAAAACAAAAATAAAGAAATTGTAATGTATTTTAAGATAAAGTAAGAAACTCATAATAAAAGAGACAATTGCATGATTCTTTATTATATGACATGGAAGGTACTACATTTATAATTTATCCCTACTTTCTTACCTAAATTCAAATCAAAATTTAACATTGCAATACCAAGTGAAGGAACTGAAACTTTAAGGCAATGATATTACCAATGCACACCTGGAATTAAATTTATATAAGAAATTTTTGAAGGTGATCAAAGTACATGATTTATGTGTCAGCATATTAGTTCTCGCAAACGAAAGTTCCAAAGACTTTACGTTCTACAGACAGTTCAAATATGATCATTCCCTATTGGAAATTGGAGAGAATCCGTTCCAGGATATTTACAAACCAAAGAAATCCTAAGGCACGCCAAAATCTTTTGACCAACAGTCAGATACTGAAGTATGGTATTCACTACTCAGAGTCCTTTTCATTGATTACTTAGATCTTAGAAAAAATGCACTCAGAATTGTATTTCCTCAGAGCTATGTGTTGTCTACTTTCTCCCCTGATAATTCTTTTTATGGAAATATGGACTTAGATTTCTATCTGTTACTACTTCATTCATTGAACAGCCAAGATGATACAAATAAATACTTTTCTGAAATTAATTCAAGATAGTATGCGGAAGATCCATGATATTTCTAATTCCATTTGTCAGAAGACATTTAATAAACCAATAATTGAAGATGTGAGTGCTGCAAGTAGTCTCTCTAGTGTCACAAAAAGTTGCAAATAATTTTATATATTGATTTACCTAGAATATTCTACATGTATATGACATCAGAGAAGTATGTTCTAATTCATACTCATTCCTACAAACTTCCCAAATAAGGAAACCTGTTATTTCTATCTATAGTACTTTGACATATTTAGTTTTCTCTGACTTTAGACACAATATTACCAAAACCAAAGCAGAGCAAAAATATATGGAGAACAAAGAATCCTACTCATTTAGGAATATTTTGGTACATATCAGTAATGCATGGTTGTATCAGGTGTTTGCAAGACATAAATTCTTGCATACAAAGAAACTCACAAAATTTTATAGGTAATAAATAATCATGCAGTTACATCAGTGATGCAACACATAGAACAGTAAGCTTAAGCTCTTCAGATCTGTAGAATTACATCCTCATGTTCAGTTTATAGATGAATTTATAGTTTGGGAATTGGGAATATTGATGGCAGTCATGATTTTGGGAAACATATCCCTTTAACTTCTCATATGATTAAATGAAAATCATTATGTTACACTGACATGGAATGTTAAATTCTTTAATTCTTTTGCACTTACTTCCCACTAGGGGACTATTTTCCTCTCTCTGTTTATGTTATGCTACATGATTTATTTATCTATTTACATTTACACTTGAAACAAAGCTTTCATTTAAGAGTTAGCATTTTTTTAACATAAGTGACTTATTTAGATAATTTTTTCAACCTAATATCCAGTTAAAAAGATTTTAGGGTCACCATGTAATTGGGTATCATAGAATATTCAGTTGGTGAACTGATAAATATTTGTGTGCAATGCTTATAAGGAAATACACATAAAACAATCATATAGCTATAGTTTCTCTGGTATATTAATATTTTTCATCTTCTTATATTCTATATTATAAACTTGTAATCATAAATATATTTTAAGAAAAATTTTGTAATGATACTATATTAAAAATAAAAATTTTGTCAATATATTAATTCAAAATATTTAGCCTTAGTAGACAATTCTTTTATATTAGCAAAACATCTTTGAAAATGAATGTTCATACTTAGCCATGAAGCTAGATATGGAGGTAACTAACTCTAAATCCAGAATATGGGACATATTAGCAACATGCACTCTTCAAAGCCACAGTGAGTTCAAGATTGATCATGACTGTATATTAGTTCTTGTCTCAAGGAAAAAAATAAATAATTGATACCCACCTCATTTTGAATGACAAGGAAGCTCCATTACTCAAAATATTCACTATTCATTTTAAGTAGATTAGATGTTGGAGAATGTGTTTACTGCAGATATGTATATTCTGGACATATTTGCATTTATATCTAAAGTTACAGAACTAGATTGCTTTCTCACAATATATCTCATTCTCTACCAAGTAAAGACATAGAGTGCCTCTGTTTGATTTAAATATCTATTAGAATACTTTTTTTCCATTACTACATAATATTTTATAGGTCAGTAACATGGAGATATTTTTGTTTGCATTTCCTAATGGATTTTATTCTCATCTAATATTACTTTAATAAATTTTTCAATTTTTGTTTTTATTACATTTAGTTAGTGGCATTCATTGCTGAAACCAAGGGTTTATTGGCAACCACTGAAATAGAAAGTCATGTAACAAAAAGGTTTAATTTCACTCACAACACACCATCTTTTTGTTTAATTCTATTATCATCACTGGGAAAGTTAGGACTATTATCCATGTCTTTGTGCACTGTACATTTTTTTTTTATTTTAAACGTGAAAATTGAACATTAGTTTCAGAATAACTCTCTCCTTCACTTTAATTTACAGTGTGAAAAGTTTTCAAATTAATATGCTAATGATATGACAGGAAGGTGCATGTCATTCGTCGGTTTAACCTCACTAATTACAAGTAGAGGTGGTGGGGTGATCCAAGGGAGGAGCAAATGGTCCTCTGGAGGGAAGTTTTTTATGTCTTCTTAATTTTCTTTTGCATCTGCTTTTTCTTTTAACTTTTGTGTAAGCTTGTGTTGAATAATTGTTTTCCATTACTATGCCACTGCATTAAGGTGGGTTATTGTCAATAAGAAGTCAAGATGAAAACCAACAATGAATTTTAGTAGAATTTCTGAAATCAGCCACATCACTATTGTAATCATATTCACAGAAAATGTTGTGTATTTCCTTTCACTTTTCTAATTAAAACATAGAAACAAACCTACAAAGTTAAGAAATATTTAAAATTAAAATTAAAATGTGTCACTTTCCTCACTGCCGTGACTCCCAAGTGCCTCTTTACTATGTGCATTTGTTCATATGTGATATCGTTTTTATTCTGATGATACATTCTGATTTATTCAACATTCTTATCTGTTTGCTGATTTCATAACACAAGGCAAACTCATAAAAAGTTAGAAGTACTTAAACTGGAAAAGTTAACATCCACGTGATATTTTATTTTGAACTTACATTATGGTCAGTCATTTTTATAGATAAGAGAAATTCACTTGTAGAGAGTTTTTTTTCTGTTGAAATGTATTTTTAAATAATATATCTAAAAATTAGATAATGAATCATCCACATATAAATGGGATGTGTTTTTTATTAGATATTTTCTTTATTTACATGTAAATTTTCCCTTTCCCTGGTTCCCCTCCAAAAAACAAACAAACAAAAACAACAAGAACAAACTCCTTTTGCCTCCCCCTTCCCCATGCCTGTCACCCCACCCTCTCCCACTTATTGGCCCTGGCATTCCCCTACATTGGGGCACAAAACCTTCACAAGGCCAAGGTCCTTTCCTCCTATTGATGATCGAATTTGCAATCCTCTACTATACACATGCTGCCAGAACATTCAATCCACCCTGTATAGTCCTTGATTGGTGGTTGGGTCCCTGGGAGCTCTGAGGGTACTAGTTAGTAATTGTTGTTCGTCCTAAGGGGCTGCAAACCCTTCAGCTCTATAGAATCTTTCTCTAACTCCTTTATTGGGGACAGTGTACTCAGTTCAATGAATGGTTGTGAGCCTCTACATCTGTAGTAGTCAGGTTCCTCCGGAAATTGGACATAGTTCTACTAGAGGACCCAGCCATACCACTCCTGGGCATATACCCACAAAATGCTCCATCATGTAATAAGGGATGTTTTTATATAGTATAGTTTCAACCACATATCTATGTGTATATATAATGTATGTGTATTATATATGTATGTATATGCTACTCTAGTAAGCAAAAACAGCTATATATGCCCTTCTATTTCTCTACTTCAGGGTGCCACTCGAAAGTTACCAGCTCTAAATAAAGCTAAAATTATGTTAGATTTGTGAACGCATTTGAGACGATTTCTTTTATCATTTTCCAAACAGAAATGATGATCAAAATATTTATATCCACACATTTATTCAAATTTATTCTGACCATCTTTTTTGTTTAGGTGTCTCCTGTTGGACACCGTTGATTGAAAAGCAAATACACACAAACTTACCACAAAGAATTCGATGTATCTCCTGTAGAGTACATAGATGCTCTCTACTAAAACATAAATGTTTTCACTATCTCTTGCTGTAAAACTTATTGCATTTCAAATATTTTATTTATTATACTCTCAAAACAGACATAGGTAAAAATTTAAAAGTACTAATTAAGGGACTGTTAATTTTGCCTTCTTATTAACAATTTGGAGACATAATTTTATCATCAAGGAAACTGAACAAAATTTAAAAAATATATATATCAAAGAATAACAATATAAAATTTACCATGTAACCACTGGTAACCATTCTTATAAGTTTTTCACTTTTATTTTAACAAAAGCCTAAAGAAAAAGAATGGAAGAGAACTTTTCCTGGCCTTTAAGCCTTATTTTCTCTTTTCACAGAAAATGCTCATGGCATTTGCAATTGAGCTTAACTATTAACTGGTATCAGTACAAATAGAAGCCTTATTATAATATGCCCTGAAATCTAGGTGTCTACTAATACTAAAGTTATTCCACTTTTTATTTAAAAATCATAAATTGAGCCATTTTCATCAGCAGCATACTGCTCTGAGGCAGTTTTCACAGCAGTCTCTTTTACCACCTATCAATCAATATGATTAGCCCTGTCAAATCCTCAAAAGAAAGAAAGAAATGAACAGAAATAACATATATTTGCCAGGTATAACTTACAGATCAAGTGATTTGAAATCTCTTTATTAGCAATCATTGTAGCCTACAGAATATTTAGAGAAAAGTACTCCTGAATCTAAATTTATCAAAAGTGTTTTTAAAAAAGATCTTTTTCTTCCACTTGGCACATTGGATTGCAGCTCCCATGCATTGATAGCCAGACTTCATTGGCAAAGCATCTAGGTCATATCTATCTCAATTTCTCTAAGAGTTCTGTCCAACTTATGAGTCAGTATGGTTTCTTCAACAATAGAGTCCTATCTTAAACATCTTAAAGGCAATCAAGGACAGGACCACTAGCTTATTATATTGTTCAAGGACAGGACCATTAGCTTATACAGTTTTTGAAGTTTCTGGGACTCCCCTGAGAGGCTCTTAAGTCCATTTGGTAACCTTCATAAAAAGGCTCAGAGAAGACTATGGTAAAAGGAGAATCCAGGCAAATTGTGCCTATAAAGTCTCAACAATGCAGTTTGCTTTAAAATATTTGAGCAACAGCAGCATGGATTGACATACAAATGTGAATGAGAGGCGCTCCCAGACCCTCAGCTCTACAGAAAGAGCTGTAAACAATGAGTGGCTGTTGAGAGGAAATGTCCGTCTTCTGGAAAGACAAGCCTTCTTATTAGTTCTCTAAGACAAAGTGGTCAGTCCTAAATACCTATGTACAAGAGTATCACTACATGAACTCAGCACAGTACATTGCATTTATATAGTTATAATGGGCATCTATATACTTATATGTACATTTGAAATAATAATTTTGAAGTAAAGTTATGGATTTGGGACAGAATTGAGAGAGATGAGAGCAGACAGAGGAGTAGGTGATATTCTATAAATACATCACTCATCTATGAATTCAAATAAAATATTTTTAATAAAAGAGGAAAGGAAAGTCATTTCCTCTAATACTTTCATTGTTTTCTGTTGAAAGCCCAGTGTCTGGTGACAAACTAATAGACTTCATTGTCTAGTAATGTATCATGCATATAAGATTCAATGGATGAGTTATTCAAACTTCCATTGAGGCTAAATAGCCTTTTTATGAAGTCCTTCCCTGAGTTGGAGTATGTTACTCTTGTGATCCTAAGTAGACTAATCTGCATATAAGATTTAATAAAATACATTGGCTCTCACAATTAAAACTTAGATTAAAAAACTTCTACTAATTAAAAATATTATATTTATAAACTATTTATAAAAAATTATGGACAAAATTCTCAAACTTGCACCATTCTCTATATTTCATCCTATTAAACACTATTTAGGCCTCATATGAAATTCAATATTTATTTGTCTATCTAATTATTTATTTATCTATCTGTTCATTATGTATTTATCTCTCCAAACTATGGAAAAACACAGGAACCAAATGGAAAACTATATTTTAATAAAATTTTGACTATGGTACCAAAAAATGATTGTGGGATAAGTACTTATGCAGGTGTATATAAACTATTGAAAATACATTGACATTGGGTGTTCAAAATGGCAGAAAAAGTAAGGTATCTCCATTGTTCCTCACATCCTGGATTCTTCCACTACCCATATTTTGTGTCTGAATATAGATATTTGGACAGCTTTGTAGAGTCTTAGACTCCAATGATTGCTTAATTATCTTTTTCCTTAGTTTCTTACTAAATGCAGCCAAATAATCAGAATGTGGTATTACCATAGTGAAAAGAATGTGAACAATTTGAGTCAATTAGGATTAACTAGATCTTGAACTCTAGAAAAATGATACTTTTATTTTCTAGTAGCCTTATTTATAGTAGCCAGAAGCTGGAAAGAATCCAGATGTTCTTCAGCAGAGGAAAGGATACAGAAAATATGGTACATTTGCACAATGGAGTAGTACTCAGCTATTAAAAACAATGAATTCATGAAATTCATAGGCAAATGGATAGAACTAAAAAAATATCAACCTGAGCGAGGTAACCCAGTCACACAAGAACACACATGACATGCACTCACTGATAAGTGGATATTAGCACCAAAGCTCAGAAAATCCAGGGTATAATTCACAGAAGATCACATGAAGCTCAAGAAGAAGGAAGATCAAAGTGTGGATGCTTCAGTTCTTCTTGGAAAGGAGAACAAAAATACTCACAGGAGAAAATACAAAGTGTATCCAGAGACTGACCCAATTGGAGATCTATCCCATGCACAGTCACCAAACCCAGACACTATTGTGGATGCCAAGACGTGCTTGCTGACAGAAGCCTGATAGTGCTGTCTCCTGAAAGGCTCTGCTAGAGTCTGATAAACGCAGAGGTGGATACTCGCAGCCAACCATTGGACTGAGCATAAGGTCCCCAATGAAGGAGTTAGAGAAACTACTCAAGGAGCTGAAGGGGTTTGCAACCCCATAGGAAGAACAACAATATCAATCAACCCTCCCAGAGCTCCCAGGGTCTAAACCACCAACCAAAGAGTACACATGGAGCAACCCATGGCTCCAGCTCCATATGTAGCAGAGGATGTCCTTGTTGGACATAAATGGGAAGAGAGGCTCTTGGTCCTGTGAAAGCTTGATGCCCCAGTGTTGGAGAATTCCAGGATGGGGAGGGAGAGTGGGTGGGTGGGGGAACACCCTCAAAGAAGCAGAGAGAGAAAGGATGGGATAGGGGATTTTTGGAAGGGAAACAAGGACAGGGGATAACATTTGAAATGTAAATAAAGAAAATATCTAATAACAATTTTCAAAAATAGAACAAATATGAAGCATGACTTACTTGTTGCATTTCTAGTCATACTAACTTTACATTCTTTGTGTGCTAACATTTAAAAATTAAAATATATTTCATTAATTGTCTAATATCATAGGAAAATTGATTGTCTTCAATATTTAGACACATAAAATATTCAATAGGCACATCTCCATTGTTTACTTGACATTGTACTTGAGAAGTTTCTAGTTCTCTTACAATTACTTCTTTTTATATATTTTGAAGTGGGAGAATGTTATTAGTAAGTTTCAAGCGTCTTATAACACACAGTAATTATTGTTCTTAATAGAGGTCATTGTGTATTTATGTAAAAAAAAACTCACTGAAGTGAATTTTTTTTCTGACCATTACTTTGTACTGAACAAAATCAAATAAACCTGTGAGTATCTTTTTGTAAATAAAATGACAGGATGTAATGAATGGAATAGAATATTTGGAAATCAGGATATGCTATTTTAAATAGTTTTTTTTTTGTTTACTTGGAATATAAATTTCTTCTATTACACTAGGCCTTTAATCTTGACTCAACAGAATTCAGATCATTAAAGGAATGAAAACCTATGTTCTACTGCTGTTACTGTTTGAAAAGATTATAAAATTGGTTGTTATCTTCCTGTAATTTGTCAAACACCCTCACTGTCTGTCATACCACAGTCAAACCCTGATTGTCATACCACAATCAGAGAGGTTCCTGAACTCAGTGTGATTAAAAGGTTCCAGGTTTAAATAGGTATAAGAAGCCTAAAGGATCAAAAGACAAATGCCAGAGGAGACACAACAAAAAATCAAAGGTGCTAATCTTTCTGGGCTGGATACCAGCAGGTTTATTCAGCCTCTGCCTACCAGACACTGCAGTGGCATTCTAGTCCCCAATTATGGGTGTAGGAAGCACAGTTTAGAATAAGTATCAGAGATGACAGGTTTGTCCATCACTTGAACCAATTTTCCTCATGGAAAGGAAATGTATGACATCTAGTTCCCTGAAATGCCAGAATGAAAAGTGATCAATCAACCTGGTGATTGATCTATTATTATTCTATTAGGAATCAAAGTCCACCTTTGCCCTCCTCCTGCCTCATTGTTAATGCCCTAATCCTGTAATAAATAGAACACATCCCTATGAAAGAGGCACTGTAAATTTACATCCTCTAGCAATAGAATCTCTCCTTATTCTTCCACACAAATTCTTCTTCTTGGTCCTAGCCATGAGCTCATAGAATTCATTTTTATTGTAAAGGTCACAGGATACAAGTTCTACTATTTTTTAATGTTTAAGAAAAGTAAACCACAAGATCAGTCTCTGGAAGAATTTAACCAAGTGCTTGTAAAGATGGCACTAACCTGAGTTTCAGTCTATACCTCCAGCAATGTGGCTTCATTTATGGAAAGCAGGGTCCCTATAGATGAGGTATCATTTTGTTTATTACTGAAGCAATCAAATGAGTGCCCCAGTGGAAAAATGTCTGATTGCCATCAAATATTATTTCCATTTAAATTCCAGTTAGCAAGATTATTTCTACATATGTAGCATATTCCTAAGGGAAAAAGCCATACATTGTGCCCTAGTTCATGTCAGGATGGTAAAAATGAAGATATTAGAACTCAGCAGGATAAACCATACAAAAGAAACTGGAAAGTGACATAGACACATGAACGTATCTATGAGCTTTGCTCCTTCCCCCACATGACTTTGTAGGTTTTTCTACCTGAAAATTAGGAGTGCTTCAAGATAAATGTTTACCAGTAGATTCATGTTGACTTTTACATTAAATAGTTCTTCAACTAATGAAAAAGGTCACATTGACAAGAGAAGCACATTATGTAATTAGACTAAAATCTTGCATAATTCTCTGGAAGACTGAGATAATTCATCAAGTGCATTTGAGGCCTGTAATTAAATAATATTCCACAATAACAAATGTTCTCATTGGGATAAACACAATACATTCATCTTCATCTGAAGATTCATTGATTATATTAGTATATTAGTATGCACAATTTGCTAGAACACCCTAGATTATATTGTGAAATATATCTACTCTCACACCCATAAATAGAGTTCTCAGATATGGCTCATAGGTATGTCCTGAGGTTGATTTCTTAGTGCTCATACACTTTTTGGTCTTTGCCATTTTATAGACTATATTGTCAGCCACTGTGTGACAATCCCATCATCTAGGCTGCTTAGATATTGTTAATGTCCATGATTTGCCAAAGAATGATACCCCAGACCCAGAAAGTATATAAATGCGAAGAGTGATTTATTCTGCAGAAGACTAGCATGCTGGCGTCTCCCATTACCAAGATAGACAAGCAAGAGAGTTTCTAGGCCTGATTTAAAGCACATTATGGGATTCCAGGTACATGACCTTTATCTTGATATATCTCTAAGGACATTCTATTTTGGGGGTGTGGGGGCTGGAAACTGTTGCTGGAGAGTCTAGAAACTGTTGCTAAGGAAAGAGCTGAGCCAATTTCTGAGACTCAGTCTTGCCTGATCTTGCCTAGCTCTTGGAAACAGAGATTTAGAACTCATCTCCTGAACTGCCAATTTGAAGCTTGTTAGGGAATTAGCCCAGCCTTCTCAATGTCAACATTCTTCTTCCCTCTCTTGATCAAATTGTTATTTTACTTTCAGAGCAAGTCAGACTGAAAGAGGAAATTCCTACAAAATGTGTCCTATGTCTGTACTTAAGAGGGGCACCTACATTTTTATTTAAAAGTAACAAAATCCACATGAACGTAAAAATATGTGGGAAAATTGGAATTTTCAATATAATTGACAAAGAAGAAGTATAAAGGTTAGGATAAGAAGTAAGAAAAGAAATATAATAGCATATGTGTGTGGCATAGTTAGGAAAGATTTTTCTGATGCTTTAGCAATGGAGCTCAGCTTCACATAGGATTTATTTTCATTTGAGAAACCATAAAATATTCTGACTCATGTTTAAGTCATATGATAAGTCATGGAATTATTATTCAGTATGTTTATAAATTATTTCTGTCCAACAGAAAAGATAAACTCTGGCTAGGCTTTTATAGCTTTTCTAACATGAATTATTTTTGTAAATAATTTTCTTTTTATTATTTTATTTTAAATATTTCCCTATATAAACATATAAAAAATGGTTCCTAATAAAAAAGTAAAAACATTTTAAATAATATGTTTTACATAAATATTACACAAAAATTTTATATAAGTACTATCTATGTGACACTGGAAAAATTGTTTGGAAGGAGAAAAGGACATGGATATAACCATTTATATCAAATTTAAAACTCAAAGTGGATTATAGATCTTTTAAATATAATGTAGAGTTGTCTATAACTGGTAATAATAACTTCAACTGTGTTTTTTTAATTCATTTTTTTTTCTTTGAAAATATCTCTGGGGTGGAACTCATTATCCTTCTGCCTTAGATTCCCAAATGCTGGGATATTTGAGTGACACCAAATCTAACATATATTTATAAATAATGTCATATGCATAATCCAAGAAAACATATTTTAATTTTATTTCAGAAATAACTTTTACTCTATGAATCAAAGTGTGAGAATGAAATATAATCCATAGAATATAGACAAAGATTTGTTAACCACATCTAGACAATATAGATAAGTATCAAAAATTTTGTAAGAAAATGTACAGTTTTATATAGGTCCACAAAACACCTGAATGCAAATTCTATTTGATTAGATGTACATGTTTCATTTAAATATATGAAAATATTCTGTGTCAAATGTCTTCAAGGAATAGCAAAGGACTATAAGCAATCTACACAAACTGGAATCTCTATATTTACATTGCCAAAAACATAGAATGGCATATAGCAGCAAAAACTTTTATTATTATTATTATTATTATTATTGTCATCATTATTATTATTATTGCTGATAGGAACTCAAAATCTTAACCTACAAAATGTTATTTAAGAGTTTGGAAAATTATTACAGAGCTAACCATTGCCAAACCATGTCAGGAAATGTGTAGACTTCTTAGTATTATTTTATATAAAATGAAAGATGACATGTAGAAACAAAACTCTCTTGTGAAAATGTGTACTTGGAAGATTCTCTTCAACATGTAAGTCAGTGGATTCAAATATGGACATTGACAATAAAATATTAGTCAATGTCAAACACAACAAAACATAAACTCCATAAACAACAACAACCAAAACCCACTGAAGGATCTGGAGAAATTCATCACAGAACAATGATGAGATGAATTGTAAACAATGGAAAGTTTAGAAAACTATCCATATCATTAAAAATATTGACTTGGTTGTTTAAGGAAAGAGTTTAAAAACTGTAGTACTGTGGAATTTATTATTAACGCTAATCTACTATAATAATAATTGCCTAAACAAAGAATTCTCAAGTGAGGAATCTGGAATGGCTGAGAGGCACCTAAATAAATCTACATCATCGTTAGTCAGGAGGGAAATGCAAATCAAAACAACCCTGAGACTCTACCTCACACCAGTCAGAATGGCTAAGATAAAAACTGATGTGACAGCAGATGCTGGCAAGCTTGTGGAGAAAGAAGAACACTCCTCCATTGTTGATGGGATTGCAAGCTGGTGTAACCACTCTGGAAATCAGTCTCAAGGTTCCTCGGAAAATTGGACATAGGACTACCTGAGGACACAGCTATACCACACCTGGCCATATACCCAAAAGATGCTCCAACACATAACAAGGACACATGCTCCACCATGTTAATAGCAGCGTTATTTATAATAGCCAGAAGATTGAAAGAACCTAGATGTCCCTCAACAGAGGAATGGATACAGAAAATGTGAAACGTTTACACAATGGAGTACTACTCAGCTATTAAAAACAATGATTACATGAACTTCTTAGGCAAATGAAGGGAACTAGAAGATAATCATCCTGAGGGGTAACCCAGTCACAAAAGAACACAGATGGTAAGCACTCACTGTAGTTGTCTTATATAATATTTGAAACAAATATAGTATTTTTTAAAAGGGAGGAAATATTAAATATTTATAATGACATGAACAACATAATATAGTCACGACAATATAAGAGTTCCTATAGATATCATTATAAATCATTCTCAATGTCTTAAAAAGTAATTCAATTTAACATATCAGGATTTTATAAACCATGGATGGGTGAACTTATTTTTGAAGCTCTATAAATTGCTCTGAGATTTTTACTCTCTAGTATCCTAGTGAGTCTTTCATAACTTCAGGACAATTCGACATTCACTTCTTAAGTCATTTTCTTAGTTTGGCATTTCATTACTGAGATAAACACCATGGTAAATAGCAACTGTGGAAAAAAAAGTATTTATTTGATTTACAGTACTCAGTCACAGGAATAAAGGGAGCCAAAGCAGAAATTTAAGGCAGGGCAGAAATCTGGACCCAGGAATGGAAGCACAAGTTAGGGAGAATTGTTGCTTACTGACTTCTTGGCTTCCTAAGTTGCCACAGGCTGGCCGATCTGGGCCTCCCTCAACCTGTGGGAGAAATGGGGTCCTAGTCAGGTCAATGAGACTTAGGCAAAGAAATGATGGCAGAGACAACACATGAAGTACAGGATCTGAATTTATTTCTCAAAAATGGCATCAGACTTTTACAGTCATTGCAAAAGAGAAATGATAAATCCGGCAGCTTAGTAATTAAGGTACCTCTGAGGCTACCTAAAATACACTGGGTCTAAAAACAGCAGCCATCTCCTCTGCACTGGTGCAGCACCCCTGGGCTCTGAGCACGCTCAGACCACATGGTCCCGGCTGGAGTCCGGGAGGCTGCGGGTGTGCCAGCCAGGAGGGTAGAGGCACGAATCTCGAATGCTGACTCTAGAATGCTGAGTCTAGAATGATGAATCTCTTGAATCTCGACTGAAGCGCTCTGGGGCGGTGGTGGGTGGGGGAGTGCTGTGGACTGCATGAATCTAAGTCCTAGTCCACCTAAGTTCTAGTTCTAGTCAGAGTGCAAGTGAGTCCAAATGCTCAATGCAGACTCCTCTATGGCCTGAGGCACTAAGTTTTCTTTGTTTCTTTCTTTCCTTCTTCCTTCCTTCTTTCCTTCCTTCCTTCCTTTCTTTATTTCTTTCTTTTTAATTATTTTATTTACATTTCAAATGTTGATCCTCCTCCTAGTGTCCCTTCCACAATCCCTCTCCCTACCCATTCCTCTTAACTTCTAAAAGAGCTCTCCTCTACCCACCCACTCCCATGCAACCCCTCTATCATCCTCCTTCTCTGGGGCATCAAGCCTCCATAGGACAAAGGTTCTCCCCTCCTACTGATACCAGATAAGGCAATCCTTTTCTACATACATAGCTGGAGCCATGGACCAGCTCATGTATCTTCTTTGGTTGGTGGTTTAGACCCTGGGAGCTCTGGGAAGGTCTGGTTGATTGATATTGTTGTTTTTCCTATGGGGTTGCAATCCCCTTCAGCTCCTTTAGTCCTTTCTCTAACTCTTCCATTGGGGAACCTACATTCGGTCCAATGGTTGACTATGAGAACCTGTACCTATGTGTCTTAGTCAAGTGCTGGCAGAGCTCTCAGAGGACAGCTATATCAGGATCCTGTCTGCTAATACATTTTGGCATCAGTGTTGGGGTTTGGTTTCTGCAGTTGACCTCTGGTTGAACTAATACTATTTGTTGAAAATGCTGTCTTTTTTCCACTGGATGGTTTTAGATACTTTGTCAAAGATCAAGTGATCAAAGGTGTGTGGGTTCATTTCTGGGTCTTCAGTTCTGTTCCATTGATCTACCTGCCTGTCTCTGTACTAATACCATATAGTTTTTTTGGTTTTTGTTTTTGTTTTTTAATTTCAACAGCTCTATGATATAGGTTGAGGTCAGGGATGGTTATTCCCCCCAGAAGTTCTTTTATTGTTGAGAATATTTTTCACTATTCTGGGTTTTTTGTTATTCCAGATGAATTTGAGAAATTGCTTTCTAACTCTATGAAGAATTGATTTGGAATTTTTATGGGGATTGAATTGATCTGTGGATTGCTTTCAGCAAGACAGCCATTTTTTCTATATTAATCCTACCAATCCATGAGCATGGTAGATCTTTCCATCTTCTGAGATCTTCTTCAATTTCTTCAGAGACTTGAAGTTCTTTTCATACATATCTTTCACTTGCTTAGCTAGAATCACACCAAGATATTTTATATTATTTGTGACTATTGTGAAAGGTATTATTTCCCTAATTTATTTCTCAGCCTGTTTATCCTTTGAGGAGAGGAGCCAATTGAAAATATCATCCTGAGTGAGATAAAAGAATCACAAAAGAACATACATTGCATGTACTCACTGATAAGTATATATTAGTCTAGAAGTTCCAAATACCCAAGATGCAATTCACAGACCACATGAAGCTCAAGAAGAAGGAAGACCACAGTGGATACTTTGGTCTTTCTTAGAAAGGGGATCAAAATACCCATGGTAGGAAATACAGAGACAAAGGTGGGACAGAAACTGAAGGAAAGGCCATCCAATGACTGCCCCACCTGAGGATCCATCCTATAAACAGACACCAAACCCAGACACTATTGTGGATGTCAACAAGTGCTTGCTGACAGGAACCTGATATAGCTGTTTCCTGATAAGCTCTGCTAGAGCCTGACAAATGCTGGAGACTAATCCAAATGGTTGGATGCTCACAGCCAACCATTGGACTGAACATGGGGTCCCCAACGAGGAGTTAGAGAAAGGACTGAAGGAGCTGAAGGGGTTTTGTGGAGGAGTGGTCTATTCAGGCAACCTGAGCCCAGTCAAGTAAAATCTGGAACTCTGGAGACCCAATGGGCGAGAATTTCTGCCTGAAAGGGATGGAAGGAGTTTGGCCAAGCCTCCTTGATCTCTGGCTCCTGTTTTAGTCACAAACCGCAACAACTGCCCTCGCAGGAGATGTGTATTCTGATAAGTAGACACTGCCCTAAGCTCCCAGCATTCTAACTGGACCTTACCCCCAGTTATGTGACCAAAGCCAGGTATGTCACCCCACAGACAGTACAGCCTTACAATATAAAGGACAGTTTGCTCCCTCCTCTCTCTCTTGCCCCCCTCTCTTTCTTGCTCTTACCTCTCTCTTGCTTTGTTGTTCTCTTTCTCTCTTGCTCTCTTCTTTTCTTGCACTCTCTCTTCCTCTACTCTCCTCTCCTCCTTTTTCTCTCTCCCCACATGGTCATGGTTGGCCTCTTTTCTCTTTTCTATAATAAAATCTCATGACTATGCATTGCCTCCTTTTAACTAACGTGTTGCACAACCCCAGCATCAGCAGCAGTGAGACCTGGAACCACAGGGTTTGTAACCCTGTAGGAAGAACAACAATATCAACTAACCAGACCCTCCAGAGCTTCCAGGAACTAAAGCACCAACCAAAGAGTATATATGGATGGACCCATGCTGCAGCAATATATGTAAAAAAGGATGACCTTGTAGGGCCTCAATGGGAGGAGAGGCTCTTGATCCTGTGAAGGCTAGATGCCCCAATGTAGGGGAACACCAGAGCAGAGAGGCAGGAGTTGGTGAGTGTGTAGTGGAGCACCTTCATAGAAGCAGGGAGAGGGAGTGAAGATGCATGGAGGTTTCCAGAGTGGGTCAAAGCCTAGACAGGGTTATTACATTTGAAATGTAAACAAAATTCATGGTTTTGTTGTTGTTTTTTGTTTGTTTGTTTTTTTGCCAATTCTTCACAGATGACACTAGTTTTATGTCTGTTTGAAAAAAAAAGGCTTATTCGTTCACTCACTGTGCAATTATCACTCCTCTCAGCCTTGTATGTGCTACTCCCAACTCGGTACTTAGTTTTGATATGGCTGGTATGGTTCATGGCTATTTGTTCCACTTGAACCCATTTAATCCAGTAGAAGAGTACACTGAAGTTTTCAGAAATGATCATTTACTAATTAAGTGTATCACTTCTATGAGTGATTTACTTCATAGTTTATTAAGCTATTCACTGAGATTTGGTAAGCCTGCTTTGAGAAATTGGACTTTAAAATAGTGTGGTTGATCAAATAATCACATTTGCATCAAAGTAAAATAGAATATTCTTAAAAGATGCATCCTATATAAATTGTGCTCTCTTAGTATGACTTTAATGCAAGCATATCAAGCTCAAGTCCCTTATCATACAATATAAATTTAGGAGATCTATATGACTTATGTGGCTTTAATACAATTGAAAGCTTTTTTATGTGATTTACTTTTCCTTCTGTTTGAAAATTACATCCTTATAATGTTGAATGACAGATTTTTAAAATTTGGAGGAGGATAAATTATAAGACAATACTTTGTTTTTTATTTATTTTTGGCTCTGTATTATTCAGTATACACAATTGTAATGGGAATAAGTTATCCATTGTGTCAAAAGATATGTAGTCATATAATTCCTAATAGAAAAAGGCAATTGCCTATAACAAATTGACTGTACAGGACTGAATCTTCTTGGGTTCCAAAAAGGCAATGTGTGCTAAGAGGTTTCCCTTTTATGCAGAGGACATAATTGAATCTTTGGAATATTTCCAATTATCAGTCAACATTCTGCTTTTAAGTGAAGGCACAGAACTCAGGGGAAAAAAAAACTCTGCATCAGCAAAGCCACCTATCTTTCAGATGAGAAAAATGAAAGTAAGCGCCCAAAAGACCATAAAAACACTCCAAATTTTAATCCAGAATTTTCTTTCCGTACTAGCACAACTTAATTTTAAAATGGATCAGTAAAACAAAGTAGATCATACTTTGACACAATAAAGGGTACATATGTTAGAATATACTGTAAAGATAGGGAACAGTTTGAAAAGGCAGAGATAATATTGGCAAATGAGACAATGTTTAGATCGGTTACACATGGTTTTATTTTAGAATTCAACACTTTACTATGCATAAATATTTGTTTTAATTTTTATATAAAGAGAGTTAGATGCATGTTCTTAAAATCCTGGAAATAGATGACAATTAGAATTATTTAAAAAAATAACATGTACTTATTCTATGTGGATAAGCATTTTGCTTGCATACATGGATTGTATGAGTCTGTTGTATGTGAAAGTCAGAAACAGCTGTTGGAACCCTTGCAACAAGAATTAGGGATGATTGTGAACTACCATGCTGAAACCAGGATTCAGATTCACTTCTGCAAGGAAAAGCTCTCCTAACTACTGAGCCATCCATCCATCTCAGCTGTCCACATAACTAGACTGTGGAAAGCTACACTAATTGTAGAATAAACAACATATGGTGAGAGGAATTTAAAAGTGCACTTTGAAAAGGTAACTGTAACACTACCTTATTCAATTATTGGATAGGCTTTGAAGTAGTAGAAGGAAGACTTATTTTATGCTTGAAGAAGTGAAAAAATAGAAACTTGATATTTAATTAGTCTAGAAGGAAAGTAATTAGAATTAAAACAACCCTTTAACAAGCATTGCATGTTTTACAGTTACAGGAATATAGATGTTTGTCCAAGTAAAATTCAGATGTTTCTGTAAAATATTTTGTTTGAGGAGTTAAAAATAACAGGTGAATCACATACCATGTTAGAATTTGGTCATGATGAATGTTATCATATGCAGTCCTGATGAAAACAAAATCTCTAATTTGTGACTCAAAAGCTCAGTTTCTAGGATATAGTGACCCTCGCCAGAATTCAACTTACTGGTGCTTGCTGACTCTGAAACTGAATGCAATAGTCACTCCAGTCACCTGACATTTTTTAGCACATCACTCTTAGTCCTGTCTAACCCTAGACAGTTAGATAAAAGAGGTGTTATGTAGTTCTTTCCCTCAATAGTTTTTTGTTATTCCTCCACAATCAAAAGTGATAGATGACATTTAATATCATTATAATAGTGGTAACTGGGAACCATACTGGGTAAATTTTATGTTCTTGCATATCTCAGCAAAGGAAATATAGTTTGCTTTTAACAGTATATTGAATGTATACTGAGTTTCTTTGGTATGTAGGATCACAGAGAATCCAATACTTAAGATTGTTACCTTCTGAATAAAGAAGCAGGCAAAACCAAGTCACTGTAACAGAGTTTGAATGTGAGAAATGAGAGAAATTTTAAAATTTAAATAAAAGGTTCAAATTAAACCAGTGGTAGAACCTGGAAGTGATGGTGTGGATTGGTAACATAGTGCATGCTAAGAGGAAATACTGAACCAAAAAGGGGTTGGGATAAGCAGCATATATCCTAAAGCATTTGGGTCATATCCTAAACAATATGTACAGCTCAGAAAAAGACAGTAGCTCCCTGTTCTTGCCTTTTTCCACTCACAGCTAGCTTCTCAACACAGAGAATGCAGGAGAGGTTTAAAAATCATTCTTTGGCACAGACTCTGTAGCTTTAAATATTTCAGACTGGTCAAATTAGAAATTCCATTCTTGGTTCACTGCACTAGTGACAAATATACAATTCTTTTCCTCATTGTAAGGGCTTAGACTACTCTCTGAGATTTTGTAAAAAAAAATATTTAATGACTAGCCACACATAGAAAATATGGTATGCAGAACTGAAATCATATAGTTAAACTGGTAAATATCACAAAGGAAAATGGAATTGGCTGATTATTCAGTTATTTTAAGAACTCAGGACATTAAAAAACTCCTAAGTTGTTATACATACAGTTAATAGCAATTATTGGTATTAAATATCAAATTCATAATTACATTATAGCTAAAACTTATCTGATGTACTTTGTATTTCTTTCACAATTGTAATTGTTTCACATAATTCCCTCATAGGTGAAGGAATGTATTACAGTAGCCGAAAATGTCCAGACACTTAAATGATACACTTTTTTTGGTTACTGTATCAATGCTCAGTGTCAGGATACAGTGGGAACACACATAGAGAATATAGGAAGTGTGAAGAAAAATACATGTACAGAACAGAACTAACACGGGGGTAAAAATACTGGTAGACATAGAGCATGTCTTCAAACGAGGTCATGGTCACAATTCTAGCTTCTGTGAGTTATGAAGAGTCTATTTTCAGTCTTTGGCATTCCATGCTCATATGTGTTTGACAATGTGCACGTGAATCACAGCAATTTAATAAGACTGTGCTGGCATATGGCACGAAGCAGTCCTTGGCATGGCTAGCAGAATGACTTTAGTGATTTCTGAGTTATAAGTGAGCAAAAAAAATACTTTTTAACTTTGTAAAACATTTAGATTTTCATAATTCTTTATATTCCAAAATAACAGCAGTTATAAACTTTATACTTGGCAACCTCACAGTCTTATTTCAAACCCAAGGAAGCTTATGTTGTGAAGTCTATGGAAATACGATCATCTGTAGTCTATTTTCAACACAGGCAGAAAAGGAGTTTAGTTTAAAACCATATTTAACTAAATAATTAAAACTCTTGAAGATACTCTGATTTGTTTTGCAGCATAGCTGAAATGATAAATTACCTAATGGCTTCTAAATTAATATATTCATTAACTTATTCTTTTGCTAGGTTTATCCTGTCGCTTCAGGAAATTTACAGGTGAATGACATCCAATAATGTTTTGTAATTTTAATCTACTCTATGATAATTACAATCAGAAAATTATTTGTTCTGTATTTCTCTTGACTGTGGTTTTACAAGAAGGGATGTTCTATATTTAATGAACTATAACATGAAAATAGTAGTAGAAATTCTTTAAACACACATGCACACACATATACATACAAACACACATATAAAACTTCCTTCTAAACACATAAAATATAAAATTCTCAGAGTATTTACATTACTCATATTAGGGGCAGAGTGAGAACTTATAAATGTTAGACTACAGTGTAGCATCCAGCCTAGGTTCAGGTGTGTCATGTAGCACTTTTCTGCCACCATGACTACAGTGTAGCATCCAGCCTAGGTTCAGGTGTGTCATGTAGCACTTTTCTGCCACCATGATATCCTGCTCAAGATCACAGGACAAAAAGAACCATGGAAAGAATTCTCTGAAATTATGAGTTCAAATAAATCTCTTTTTTTTTCATAAAATTGTTCTGCTCAGGTATTATTTTGGTCAACGTGACACAAAGTAATTAGTAAAATGCTCCACCCTTACCATCATAGGCACAAAGAGTAGCACAGTCAGTGTAAAATGTTCCTAAAGCATTTCACTATATGAATCTATAAGCTTTTGACTACTTATTACTGATTAACAACATATAGATATTCATAATTAATTATTTCTCATTCATAAAAAAGAAAACATGAACCAATCTCAAATATAAATACTCCATGTTGAAAGGTGAAAAATTTTTTAAAACAATTAGATGACAGATGGACAGTTTTTATTTTCCTTATCATTGATTTCTGCAAAAATGTTATGTATCTTGAGTTTTCTAAGATATGGAACTTTATTCTATCATTTGTTTTGAAATTATTTGTTATGAGTTACTTATTATGAAAAAATATATTTAATATTTTCAAATTTTCAATTATAATTGATATAAAACTTACATAATGTGCATTTATATATAACATATATGTGCATATATCCAGATGTATACATTCATAATATGCAAAGGCTTACATTTAATTCAAAGTATAGGCTCAGCTTATATATTTTTACTTGAATACTATTGTTGAATTTTTGGAAGAAAACACTTCAAATTATCATGTTATTAAAAGGCATTAAGTAAGTTTCCACTCAGGTTTAAAAATATGCGTTCTTTACAGGACATTAACTGCTTTCCACAATCTGGAGGTATCCTAATCTGAGAAATTATTGATTGCCATGTCTACATTCAGATTGAGGAAATAAGGCTCAGAGTTTCACTCTTTCCTCTATTATTGTGACTAACTCATATCAAGTCAAGGTAAATGATTTGATTTTTTTCATTTTAAGAAGTATAAGAAACATAAATAATTTGGGTTAATATACAATTAGTTTAGAAAACATTTTTCAATCTATATTCTTCAATATTTTCTCTAATTCATTATGAGAAATTTCAATAGTAGTTAAATTTAATGTTTCTTTTTTATAGCTACTTTGAAGAAAATGTATTTCTTAGTTTCTGGGACTGATAATTCAACTTCTTCCTCGTTAAAACAGTGTACTTATTGAGGTGTGCTTGTTTTGTATCATAGGATAATTTTGATTGCATTCATCCTATTTAATGTATTTGGAAAACCTTAAGTATGAACCATTACTGGTAGGACCTTGGGGTTCAGTATGTGTGTAAACAAGTTATCAGCCGAGATTGGTGTCCTTATCTCTTCTGATTTAGATGTTATTTTAATTTTTTCTGATTTTCTAATTAAAGTTTTTCTGAATCCTGATTTTCCTAAAGATTTTAGAGGAGTTCTTCTGTAATATAACTCCCTATCATCTTAATTGCTGGTTTTTGTATATTGACTGTCTTTAACTAATGTGGTTTCTCCATATACCTTACTTGTTGAGGGGTTTCAAGATGAAAGATTGAAAAATTCGATCAAATGGCATTTTCACATTGTTAGAATTACCATGTCATTTTGTTCTCCATTCAGGCAAATTGAAATACACTGCGTGTTCAGACTTTTAGTAAGAAATGATCACAGTCTTTCTACTGCTCATAGAGATTAGCAACTATAACGCAGAGCACATCATAATACTGATGGCGTTCTTTACAGAATGGACAACCACTGCTGTAATCTCCAGAGAACCACAAAAGACCCATGTATCCACAGTAGCCTTGCACTGATAGAAAAAGAAGCAAATATTTCCTGATTTTATCCGAGTTTGAGATATACAGCTTTGCTGCAGTAATCAAAACACCAGAGTATTGCTCTAAACATAGAAGCACATCCCCATGGAACAGAACAGAGTAACTTAAAGTAACTTCATACATCTGTAATTTCCTGATTTTTTTTTAACAAAGATGTTAAGAAATCCATGGTAGAATACCAATTCTCCCAGTACTCAAGAGTACGAGATGGGAAAATAATCAGTGCCGAGCTTGTGCAGCATGTGGTTATCTTATCTCAAAGAGTACAACAGCCAAGGAGACAACCAACAAACACAGAGAATAAATGAAAGAATAGTCAGTATTCTCAGAAAATCATACAGGAAATATCGCATATGTAATTGCAAATTAATCCAATGATGCACCTTTATTTCACTGGTTACAAATTCTTATAGTTTGATCTGAAACTGTCTTGCAAAATATCTTTTTTCCTTATTACATGAAGAATTCTTTACTTTTAAATAAGACAAACACTCTTGAGTGCTTTAAGGAAGAGAGGAGATGTGCTTAGTTGTAGCAGGGGTTTATAGATCCTAAAGGCAGAAACACTACTAGATTTAAGAAAGAGCTAGAATTAGGAGCTATGAAGCTATCAGTAAACGCTTTCACTTGGTCCTGCATTCAAGCTTTTGCATTTAGAGTATCTTCTCCTCCCCTTAGTCCTATGCTCCTGAGCTTACATATTGTAAATTCTATCACTATTAGTGACTTTCAGACCAACAGTTCTTGTCCTCAGTTGTGAATTCCAGGAGATGATAATCTAATCTGCTCCACTGAGTCTAATGACCAATCAACTGGACAACAAGGTAAAGGGTGACAGCAACTAACAGCCACCACTGTTTTAAGTACAGTACATGTTCTCAAGAAAAGATCCTGATAGCTCATTTTCTAGCCAGATACTATACAATCCATCCACTGCAACTCCATGATGAGTCTACTGATCAGTTGCCAATCCTGCAAATATTAGAGCAATACTGGGTCTTCAACAGAAATAGAATGATGTCTTGAGCGTCCAGTCTTTGGACAAGTCAGGCTGCACTGAGTACGCCCAGGATTCCATGAGTCATGATGGTTCCTTCCAGAGAATAGGCACTAGGCTACAGACATGTCTTGTAAATATCCTCATCTTGTCCTGTGCACTGAAACTTCAGCCATTTTCTTCTCACAGGCATCTTACAGATGTACGCAGGCAGATAGAAGACTATAGGTAGAGTGGCGCCCTTTAATGCTCAGTCTTTCCATCTTTTACCTTAGGCGAATAATGTCTCCACAATGAGAAAGCATGTGGTGCTCTTAGTGATAGGATCACACCATCAAGTTCTACGGGTGACAAATAGCTCGTATTGTGCTGTGGGACTCTGGGACACCCTGACAAACAACGTGAAGGCCGGTATTCCACATCTGGAACTGGGATTTTGTTGAATAAGCTATGCTTCTGGGAAGACCCTTACACTATCCCCTGTGTCCAAAACTCCAGTGTAGTTTTTTTTTTTAATTTTATTTTTAAGAAGCTTATAAAATACTAGATTTCCATATGGTTTTATCTAAATGTTTAGTATTCATTATTTTTCCTCTTACCCCTACTGTGCTGTACATGAACATTCAAATCCACATTTAACATCCCCCTCCACACTTACCCCCTTTCCATTATTTCCCTAATCTTTTCTACTATTCTATGCCCCTCCCTCTTAGGCTCTTTCTTCCTTGCCTGGTCCCTTTTTAGTGTCCTGGCTTCTGCAGACTATCTCCATTTTTTAATTGCAACATCCATCCAGGCAAAATTTATCCCTCTGCACACTAAAACAGCATAAAGTACAAGCAGAAACCTTGCAATCTATGAGGCGGATATTTGAAGAGAGCATTAAGGTTTTCCTTATAACGCCTCTTCATTTAGCAAGATGTCCACTAGACTGCATGTACACATGGCATTTCCTGCGGGCATTCTTCTGGAGATGACCAGATACTCCAAAATACTGCAGCTACAAGAGCTGTTCCTCGTAGTTCATATAAGACTAGAGTCACCCAAAGTGCGAGGAGGTTACCATCTGGCTTTGAATTGTACTTGTTAGCCAGCTATCACAACCTTAGATAACTTTGCATTTCATTTGATGAGATATTGGTCCTATGACATACTTCAGCTACTGAGAAAGTAGAAGCAAAATAGCTTATGGTACGAGCTCTGAAGAGCCTCTGTAAGGCATTTGGCTTCTGAGGGACCCAGCTTCAGAGATATACCCACTTATTCTGTGAATCTTTACCTTCTTGCTCCGATTTTGTCAACCATCAGTTAAACCTGCATTCTCATCTGTGCCTGTCCACCATAATATCTATGTCTTGCCTTTGGCCAGATGCTGATGTAGCCAGCAAAACCAGGTCTGAAACAAACACATGTGTACAAGTGGCCACATACACATTTCATACTTTGAGCTGATGTTTCTAGGCAAGTTTCTCATAGTGATTAAAAGTTAATAATCCACAAACATGAAATTCATAAAACTATAAAGAGAGATGGCTAAGGATGGTCGAATTGGCTACATGATAGGTATTTTATCCCAAGACCCTAGCAATGAAATGTAAAAGATAAGTGATATTACATCAAGCGAGAAGTATATAAAGAAATCAGTGTTCTGAATGAAGAGATATGCTTCAGAATGCAATAATGTTTGCATAAATATAAAAAATAGCATAGTGTTTATGGGGTTAATATTTTGCTTTCTAATAATCTCAAAAAGGCTAATAGCCAATAATGACAGTAACCATATTATTAAAGGGTGCTGATGAGAAAAATTAGCATTTATGAGAAGAAAAATGAGTGATTAACAAATAAATAAAACTCATCAACAGCACTAATCATTAAGGAAATGGAAACAAAAACACACTGAGATATCATATTGTAGCACAAAAAAAAAAAAAAAAAAAAAAGGTAATAATAATGGCTGTTACCAAAACACAAAGAAGAACACGTTCTGCCAAGGCTGTGACCAATAGGTAGTCACTACAGACTGTTGGGGGCAGTATGCATACAAACATCTTTGCACAAAAACAGTATATAGTTTCTCAAAAAGCTGAAATGATGACATCCTCCTGCCTGGAGAAGCCTAGGTCTGTGCTAGGGTTATCACATTCGTCCTCTCAATGTTTTTCTTCTTTAATCTCCATACTGAGGTCTATAGTCAAACTTTTCTTTTTAAATAAGCTTCAATTTTGCTTTCAAGAAATAAAAGTTTAAAAATAAAAGTCCAAGATGACACAGCAAATTCATTTCCAAAAGAGTAAAGCCATTGTTCTGATTTCCTCTGTGCTATTCTGCTACAGTATTATCTTACTGGTGAATGCTAAGATCTCAGAGATAAATCATGCACACATAATCAACTGAATGCCACGGTATTATAAAGCGAACTATACAACTTTAGCTGAAGCAATGTGAATGGTTTGGAGGTCACTAAGTGAAATCAGCCTGGCAAGGAACATTAAACACTGTGGTACATCACTCAAACGTGGAATATAAAAACTAAATCCTCCATAGAAGTGAAATATAGAGGGAAAATGACAATGAGAAATTGGTTATTGAGTCCACAGGATAATAATAGAAAGCAATCATATATTTCAAATATCTAGAAAAGTTATTTTCATGTTTTAATCATAAAGAAAAGTTAATTATTTGTTAAGATTCATTTGATCATTATAAATAGTTAACATGTAGTAAGATATGATGCTATGTATGCATACATATATATGCATATAAAATTCTGTCTATATGATATTTAATATAATATGGCATATAATATATAAATTTAACTTAAAAGTGAAATACCACTATATGTATTAGTGTTAAGTGTTTTAACATGTATAGATATTCATAGGCAGTTTTTGTTTGGAAAATATTCTTTTATATTCTTTGACAGATTTGGTATTGCTGTTTTGTTAGAATTTTTTCTCATACTCCTCTAAGTTCAATAATTTAGTACACATTAATTCTCTTCCAACCTGGCTGTGGATGAAAGAGTATAGACTGCATGCTAAAATTCATGATGATGCAATTTGAAGCTGATGAAGTCAATGCAAATGTCACGTATGGGATGTTTTGGGGAGAGAGAAGGAGGCTTAGGATAGTGAGAGAGTGTTCTTCATGAAAGGCGTGCTTGTCTGGGCTGTTAAAATGAATTACTTGTTGCTGTGCTCCACTGGCTAAAGTCCACCAACTTCAGATATCACATGTTCTTAGCATCCCTTTGTTTAAATTATAAATACTGTATTTTTTTTAGCGTTCTACGGTTCTATAAAAATGCAGTGATGTTACTTTCTTTTAAAATCTATGTTAAAAGTGCAAAAGTTATGTCAAATTTCATATGCAAAAGAATATCTGGCAATATTGTAGGCATTGGCAAGGAGTCAACAATATCTTTTGTGCTGGATATCTATTTTGGGGAGAACTACATTTATGTCCTCTAAATGTACGAGTTCAAATGAGTTTGTTTTTTCAATAATGTCTTTCAAAATACAATATAGAAGTGCTTTACACTATGAGAACTGTTTTTATTATTTTTAGCATTTAAATGGGACTGTATGTTTGACTTTCTAACAGAGCAAATGCATCTTTATGCATCTTTAATTGAGCTCTAGAGTAGCTTGAGTCAGGCTACAATTTAATTAGAAATCATATGGGCTTGTGCATTTCTTTACTAAGATGCAAAGTGGCATGAAGAAGAAAGCAACTTTTTATATATTATCTACAAATATCTTTTTCTCTTTTTATTGAAAGTAAATTTTTCTCACATCATATATTCTGATTATGGTTTCTTGACCCTCTACTCCTCCTACTTCCTCTTAACATCTTCTCCCATAGTGATCCATTCCCTTTCTGTTTCTCTTTAGAGGGAAAATCGCAGACCTAAAAAGGGAGATAAAATGTACTAATATAAAACTAACACACAGGAATTGGAAAAACAAGCAAACCAACGACAGAAAAGGACCCATAAGAAAGTACGAGATCCAGAGACCAGCTGTTTATACATGCTGAAGAATCACGTAGAAATACTGAAGAGGATGCTGTGATATATGTGTGGAGAGCCTGGTTCTCTCCAACACAGACCTTGTTCATGTTGCTTCCGTGTTGTGAGTTCATATGAGCTTTGGTCTTATTGATTTAGAGAACCTTGATTTCTTGTGTCCCCCATGCCCTGTGGTTCCTATATGCTTTTGTGGGGTATCTTGAGCCTTAAAATGAGGGATTCTAGGGACACCTTCCATTTAGGACTAAGTATTTTAAGGCTGTGGATCTATGTATTCGATTCCAGCATCAGCATGAGGAAGCATCTCTGATGATGACTGAAGAAGCCACCAACTTATTTGTATAGCACAATGTCATTACGAGTAACTTTATTACTCTGTGTCTTAGTCAGGGTTTCTATTCCTGCACAAACATCATGATCAAGAAGCAAGTTGGGGAGGAAAGGGTTTATTTGGCTTACTTCCACATTGCTGTTTATCACAAGGAAGTCAGGACTGGAACTCAAGCAGGTCAGGAAGCAGGAGCTGATGCAGAGGCCATGGAGGGATGTTCCTTACTGGCTTGCTTCTCTTGGCTTGCTCAGCCTGCTCTCTTATAGAACTCAAGACTTCCAGCCCAGAGATGGCACCACCCACAAGGGGCCCTACCCTATTGGTCAGTAATTGAAAAAATACCCCACAGCTTGATCTCATGGAGGAACTTCCCCAACTGAAACTCCCTTCTCTGTGATAACTGCAGCCTGTGTCAAGTTGACACACAAAAGTAGCCAGTACACTCTGTTTTTGAATTTTGTCTTTTTGTTGTTCTATCTGTCTTTCTTTTCTCTCTCTCTCTTTCTCTCTTTCTCTCTCTTTCTTTCTTTCCTTTCTTTCTTCTTTCTTTCTTTCTTTCTTTCTTCTTTCTTTCTTTCTTGTTATATAGACTTGTCTAGTAAGTCTTAGGTTCTTGCTCACCAAACCAATGTCAGGAATGAGTTCCATCTCATGGAGTAGAACTTAAGCCAAATCAGATATTGATTGGATACTTCTATAAGCTTTATTATGTACAAATATTTAAGTACAGTGATTTAAAGTGAATTCATGTGGTTTTAACTTAAAAGTGTTTATGAATAGTTATACGGATGATAATGTTTCAATAGTTGATATCAGAATCTGACATCTATTAGTAAGGATTAAACCAAATACAGTCATTTCACTAAGCTAACTTCTATATACTTAGTATTAAATTTAAGAGCAATGAAATAACTTATTAGGTAAATTGGGTCAGACAATAACTGTTAAGGAAGTATTGAAACAAGTAGACATTAATGCTTATATTTTATAGATATGGCTCATAACAATCTAAAAAAGTTAATAGAACATATTAAATAGCTTATCTTATTAATAAGTTCCATCAAATGATTACTTAAAATATAAATGCATAAAATGATTTGAATTTTAAGAAATAATTTAAATATTCAACAATAAATTTATATATCATACAGTAATGTCTTATAGTAACAAAATATGCAAAAATGTTGAAATGCTTATGTTAACTCAGATTACATTGCTCAAGTTTCAGATTGTGTATCTTGTTTGAAGCCTGAGAATATGGTTTACATTCAAGCTCTGAAATCATGCCTGGATGATACTGTAGACCATGTTTTAAAAACCATTAGGCTAAAAATGGCAGCAAGATTCCTTAGCTTGTGTAAAAATGCAAATAAGATAAACTCACATTATTTTCACACTATGATTTTATTTTCACATTGACTTCCTTACCAAACAATGTGAAAAAATACAGTATATTCAGGTCACACTTATACCATCAGATATCTAAAGGAAATTTTTATGAAACTTTCAGCTTTAAGGCCAATTTACTATTCTAATATCATGCCTAATTCACCTTTCCCTGTTTCAGGCTTAATTGATCGTTCTGATGTGTGTACTGTCCTTGTTTCGACAGACTTTATCATTGTATACTCCTTATCTTCTATTTCTTTTCTTTTCTTTTTTTTACTTGCTTGGGCATGGATACAAATTTAGGGAAAGACAAGTGTTTTCCTTGACTAAATTTTACTCTCTTGGTTACACACAAGTAGATACTTAATGTTGTCTCTTGCATGTTAAGTATAAATGCTTGCTATCTCCTGGAATGTGGGAAAACCTGCTTCCTATTATCTCTATAGGGGACAAAAGCCTCTGCTTGTGGTCTTCCATCTTCCGTCCAGCTATCATCTCCTGGACTTTTGTCTATTCTGTAAGTGTAAGATAGAGATAATGGAAACATTTCAAAGTTGGTTATGTTGTTCTGTACATAACTATCTTTTAACAGAAAAAATACATTTTATCATCAGTAATGAATCTGATGGTTATAAAAGAAGGGGGTAGATATATAGACAATAAGTTTCCTTACCCTACTATTACTAAAACATTGTGGCTCACTACCTTAAAATTATACCATTAGCATCCATGACAAATATAAGATCCATCATGTTAGCAAATTCAGACTGTGCAATATCAACTGTTACAATACAGATTCATAATTATTAACTACAATACAAAGAAAAAATGACATGTAAAACTACAGTACTGCTCAAAATATTAATTAATGCTAATATGTGCTAATTCATTAAAGAAATTTTAAAAAGCAACTTGCAGCATCTGTAAAATAACAATTATCATGTTTTTATCAAAATTTATGTACTTTAACAGAAAAAATAAATATTCTAATTACTAACAATTACAAATATCTGACTTTTAGCTGGGCAGAAGTGGCACATGCCTTTAATCCCAGCACTTGGGAGACAGAGGCAGACCGATTTCTGAGTTCGAGGTCAGCCTGGTCTACTTAGTGAGTTCCAAGACAGTCAAAAAAAAAAAATTCTGCCTTGTAGAGTTTATAAAGTAAGATGTTGATGCAGCTACCTCAATAACTCTTATTCCAAACAAACAGAAACTCACAAGCAAATTCACTCTTGTCAATACTGAAAATTTTCTTAGTCTCAAAAGAATGTGAAACCAGGTGTTTCAATGCTGGTTGAAATATATAAAGTACCCCATTTTCTGGCAGGGTGTCATAGTATCACTAATAAAACGTCATGCTTCAGTTCTCGTGTCTTTAACTTCAAGGTGTTTGTGTATGTTTGTGTTTGTGTGTGTGTGTATGCATGTGTGTATGTGTGTGTGTGTGTGTGTGTGTGTGCGCGCGTGCACGCATGCACGCTTCTTCCAAAGAGTCAACCTACAAACTTTTATTGGTAGAATTTATTAATCTCTAACCTCACTCATGACATAGTTAGTGGGTGAGTAAACCCAGCTCCCATTTTTAATCATAGAATTCAGATTTTGCCAGGGTACCTAGTACTTGAGCTACAACAATGTTGTCAACACTAATGTCAGTATCAGGAACCCAGGTTATTGGAGACATGGTCTAATAAATATCAAATTTCTGCCTACACTATCCCAGATTCTTAACAGGACAAGTTTAAAAAATGTAACATGTGTACTTACTGTGTGTGAGAAAGGGAGATGTTCATATCTCCATCAGAATCTCTACCTAGAGCTTTTTGTTTGTTTGTTTTGTTTTGTTTTGTTTCTTATATAAGGATTTTTTTCCTTTATCAGGTCATTTTAAAAAGAAGAAGAACCATTCATTTTTGCTTAATCACTAATTTGAAACATGGCAGCATATATCACCAATATGAGACTCTGAGATCAAGACTCCTGACCTCTCAGAAGGGAGAGGACACGCTTCTGAGGCTTCTGAAGCTCAGAGGACTGAAGAGCTTAACGACATTCTAGAGGCTTTGGGCAGAAACAATGTCTTCATAAGCCACCTTCTCTCTCAGAGAAGACATTGGCTGTCATCCAGTGGTCTCTCTAAATTTGGTAATTGGAGAAATACGTCCAATATTGTACAATCCATATACACTTTCTGCTTGTTTGTACCTGACAGTGTCTTGCTGGGTTCCACATAATGGTCTTGAAATCAGACTCAGTCTATCTCTGCCTCTCTATTAGTAGGATTGTTTATTTGGTATTTTTACACTATACTATGGTTTTCAGAACAGCTTATGTATTTCAAAAGTTTATACAGCCAAAATAAACATAGAAAATTAACTTGGGAGGTGGCTTGTAAGAGAACAACAAAGAGTGAGACTGAATGCTTTGCTTGATGTTTGTAAATATTTTATCAAGTTTGAAAAAGAAGACTTTATAAGTTACTCTTTCTCTGAAATGAATGCTTTTCAAAATCACCACAGCCAATGAACTAGACTCTTACCCTCACCTAATATCTGTGTCATCCTCCAAGCAGAACCATTGTTTATTGAAACAGTTGGTGAATGACTTCATAGATAGACCATCTTAATACACACACCATTTCTTAAATGAATGTAACCTGTTCTCTGTGGGCTGAGAATAAAGTCACTCACTCAAGTCAATTAGCTTTAACCATAGCAGGAAATCTGTATCCAAATATCATCCTACAATTCATTCCTTGATGCAACAGAACTATCAACTCTCAGCTTAGCTACAATGTAGGTAAAAACCTTTGGTGAAGTGAGGGTCATTGAAGTATAGCCTTATTACAATGAACTCCAATGTCTAAAATTTGTCCTTATTTTTGGGCTTCTACCACAGTAATAGCCAAGATTTTAAACTCTACTAAAAGCAAAACAAAGAAACAAAAAGACTTTATCTATTTATGTTCATTTTAAAATCACTAGTAGTGATATATTATTTTGAAATATACAGTTAATATGTTTGGAGTTATTTCAAATTTATATTGAGACAAATGTATATATTTTCAGTATTGCTGTAAACAAGCATCTACATAAGACCATTCAATTGATTGTTGTTTTATATCAAACAACTTTCATAATACTCATTTTCATTGTTATAATATTTTATAAATTTTAAAGAATATGACAAAATAAAAAAATTAAACGAATGACTTTTTCACAACTCTCCAATGATGTACCCGCCCAGAAATCATCTACATAATGGATGATGTTTCCTAGAATAAATAAAGGTATAAGTGGGTAGCACAAAGTCCTGTAAGTAACCCCTGTACACCTGTTGGTCTACTGAAGAAGGACGGTTTCTCTCTGGTGGTTGTATGGTACCTCTATCATTCATGGTTGAATAAATGACTACTAATGTCTCCTAAGAAAACTGATGCATCATAACTCATCTCCTAAAATTACTCCTTTTTGGTAATGATTTTTTTTTTTTGCCTCCTTTGAGCAACATCTTTCCAATCAGCTATTTTTCTATCCTTTCGAAATCACAATTTTATTCTACTTCTCTAAATTTAACAATTTTAGACTACAGGTGTAATCATTCACAATTGTACTCTTTTGAAAGAAATTTAAGGGATAAATTTTCTTTTTTTCTTTTTTTCTTTTTTTTTTTCTTTTTTTTTTTTTTTTTTTTTTTTTGAGACAAGGTTTCTCTATGTGTCCCTGACAGTGCTGGAACTCTGTAGACTAACTAGCCCGGCCTCAAACTCAGAGACCTACTTGCCTCTACTTCCAAATGCTGGGATTACAAGTTTTTGAGATACCTCTCGAATTTAGTCTTAGAGTATATATTATGAGATTCATGTACAAATTTGAAAGACAGTACACAAACAAGAAATTTCCCACAAATTCCTACTTCAAACTGAGAGAATAAAGGCAAACTATAGAGGGATGCATCTTAACTGTGGTCTGATGTAAGGCAGAATAGGATTAAGTGGATATTTTGGCAGAAGATCCTAAAGATGTCACAAAAGGAAGAAAAGGATTAGAGGGAAGGGTCATTTAACTTACATAAGAAATATCCTACAAAAGAAACAAAAGAGACAAAGATAAAAAGATATGTGTCTTAGTTAGGGTTTTATTGTTGTGAACAGACACCATGATCAAGGCCACTCTCATAAGGATAACATTTAATTGAGGCTGGCTTACAGGTTCATAGGTTCAGCCCATTATTATCAAGGCAAGAGTGTGGCAGCATCCAGGCAGGCATGGTGCAGGAGGAGCTGAGAGTTCTACATCTTCATCTGAAGGCTGCTAGTAGAAGACTGACTTCCAGGCAGCTAGGACTAGGGAATTAAATCCCATGCTCACATTGACACATCACCCTAACAAGGTGATGCTTCCAAATAGTGCCACTTCCTGGGCCAAGCATATACAAATCATCACAATATGAAAGAGTGAAATCATTTGTCTTTTTCACAAAATTAGTCAGGGAAATGTCTTGATATATAAAATTTAGAGTTCAGAAAATTCTTTCCAAGAAAGAAAGCAGTGAATTGAGAATGTTCAGCCCAAGAGGGCCCAAACTTAAACAATGATTTATAGAAAACTAAAGAATGCTTAGAAAGAGGAAAATATTCTGCTCAAGGGAAGAGCACACTAATTTGTTATCCATTATCAATAGTCAGCCTGAACACATACACAATAGTAACATTTATATATATTATTATATATATTATTTATATATAATATTATATATATTAAATATGATATTTATATGTAAATATATATACATATAAGAATGTAATAAAAATTAATTTTAAAAAGTAGAACAGGAATTTGAAAGAGAACAAGGATGGGAATATGGGAAGGTTTGAAATAAGGATAAGAAAGAGAGAAATAAGGTAGTAATTTTATAATCCCAAGTGTAAAAGGAAAACACACACTCATGATATAGTTTGAGTTTAGTTACATCAAAATAATAATCTTATATTCAGAATCATATGAATATAAATTGAGAGCCAATTGTGTCACTAAAACTGAATCTCCTCTACCATCCCTAATGTTATTTCACAGTGATTAAGGTTCAAATTCCACTGTATGTGTCATGTTTTGTTAATCTCCAAAATATACATTAGTGAAATCCACCCCCTGCATCCCCCCCACCCCCAGCGCACCGTCTGTTCTAGTTGAATAGTAATAGTGGCAGAAATTGAAGACCTTCATTACATGCTCCCATTACATCAGCAATCAGGAAGCAGTGGGGGACGAATGCTGGTGCTCACACACTAACTTGCTCTTGTTTGTTCATTCCAGGACCCCAGCTATTGGAATGGCATTGTTCCCATTAGGACGGTTTCTCTACTGCAATGACACATATCCAAAAACTTCCTCACAGACATTCACAGTGGTTTGTGATAATTACGCTGTTGAACTCACAGTAAATATTAGCATTCAGTTTTGAGGAAGAAGCCAAAAAACATTTTTTGTCCTAAACATGTATTTTCCTCTGAGACTCTGCATCACTTTACAGAATAGGAGTCTTGCAAGTCCCTGTCACATGTGTTACATTTTTTTATTGCATCCTACAGCTACTTTAATGTCCTTTGATAAACACATGGTTTTGAGACTTACTTTTCCTAACATAGTTTATTCATTTTTGTTAAAAAAATATTGCTCTTCAACTTTCTTGGTTTGTGGAATTAAACACATGAAATATATCATATGTGCTATGTTGACATATTCCCCGATTTTGTTACATTCACTAATTTCTAGTGAATCATGAACACACCTCAGTAATGCCTTCTATGGCTCTATTAATTACTGTTATGTTGCTGTCATAAAATGTCATGAATAAGACAACTTATGTGAGTTCATGTTTCTTTTGGCTTTCATTCCAGTAGACTAAGGTTCATTGGGGCAGAAAAGCATGTCCTTAACTGGGGATCACAACAACAAGTGGAGAAAAATGAGAGCTAACATCTTTAACCACATACATAGAGTGTAAACTGAAAGTAGGTGACACTGTTTAATCTAAAAAAAAAAAAAAAAAAAAAGTCTACAATGATATAATCCCTCCCCCCACAGCTGCTCCAACTACACTTCCCCAAACAGCACCACCATCTGGGGACTAGATATTCAAATGCCTGAGGTAAGAAGGAACATTTTTAACCACACCCTATAGGTTCATTTACATATCATACTTCAAAGCAAAATGTATTTAGTTCAACTTTAATATTCACATCATCTCTGTTTCAAGAATGTTTAAAGTTAAGTACAAAGTCTCTTTAGGGACCCAAGGCAATTTCTTAGTTTTATCCTTTGTGAAAGAAAAAGGACATTACACAGTACCAACACTTAATTGCACAGGATGAAAATTTCTGTCTCAACAGGGAGGAATAGGATGTGGTAAGGACATAAGAAATCAAGGCAAGATGAAAACTCAGTAATGCAAACACCAATCCTGTACCTTAGTGACCTCCAAATCACTGCCCAGTAGGACCCAACCTGCACATTGTGTTTGTTTTCACTGGTTTGTACAGG
>JADRCD010225645.1:0-17623 GCA_019843815.1 Montemys delectorum | reverse complement strand
TTTTTCGAGACAGGGTTTCTCTGTATAGCCCTGGCTGTCCTGGAACTCACTCTGTAGACCAGGCTGGCCCTGAACTCAGAATTCCACCTGCCTCTGCCTCCCAAGTGCTGGGATTAAAGGCTCGTGCCACCACCACCCAGTTTAATTATTATATATATATGCATATATATAAATTTATTAATATTTATATTATAATTCTTTTTTATATTTCAAGCCCTGTATCTAATGACAATTATTCTTTATAATCACAGCCTTTTTTATTTCCTTTCTTAATGATTACTCATTTACTATTTAAATATACTGTGTAAAGTGTTTGACTTTTTTTAACAGTTTAAAAATAGTTTATTAAAAATTTGAATTTCAACTAAACTTTTTTTTTATTTTTTATTAGATATTTCCTTTATTTACATGTAAATTTGTCCTTTCCCAGTTTCCCCTCCAAAAAACAAACAAACAAACAAACAAACAAAAACAACAAGAACAAACCCCTGTTGCCTCCCCCTTAGGACGAAGAACAATATGAACTAACTAGTACCCTCAGAGCTCCCAGGGATCCAACTACCAACCAAGGGCTATACATGGTGGGACTGATTGTTTTGGCAGGTGTTTGACTTTTGCTAAATCTCAGTATAGTTATCAAATTATATTAATGTAATATTCACCATAAATTAAAAATATATATTTCCTAATATTTATCCAAAGGAAAAATGATTTTAACTTTCCAGCAGTATATATTCACCTTCCTCTTTCCCATATTGCAACACCTTTAATAATCAGGTAAACTTCGGGAGTTAAACCTGCAACAGTCTTTCTTGTTTTCCTACTTCCCTTGAGGTGACTTCTTAACCAGACTCTTCCTTATCTTGCCTCCCTTAAGGCAATGTTATAACAGATTCTGGCAGCAGTTCAGAATTGCTATGAAGTGCTTCACTCTCTCGCAGTGCTTGTCAGGAAAACAATTGAACATCTTCTCCTTGAATATGGTAGTGCTATAAACTAGCTCTTTACTTTTGACAACACTCAGTTCCGAATCAGTGACTTTTTCAATTATTCTCATTCCTTCAATTTTTGATTCTTTTCTGCTTGAGAGCATGGCTGCGTGTATCTCAATTAGTGCTTAGAATTTATACAATGTAGGTGAGTTTACTGTGAATTAATATTTTAGTGAAGTTTCACTCTTTAACTATGCTATAACCGCATTCAAAAGTTAGGTTTACTTAATTAAAAGGAAGAGCACTGAAACTTAAGACTTGTACCTATTGCCCATACAGACACACACATGTACATACACGCATATAAACTATTGTCTGTCACTGTGTGACGTGGGTTGTGTATTAGTCAGGGCTGGGGCTGGGGAACAGTGGATATTTGGTGATCACTTGTTTTATCTAGTGGACACTTAGACTTTCTATGCACATAAGAGTAGGGTATAAAAGTTTGATATTGGGTGTTTGACAAACAGAGATGCTTGCTATGACAAATTGGGATGCTTGCTGTTTAGTTATAGACCAGGCTGTACATGTTGCTCAGTATTTGGGATTAAAACTATTAAGACTGGACAGGTTTGGGTCAGCATTCTTGCAGTGAGGTTGTAAAACAAACCGTCAGATATTTGGTTGGGAAGTTTAGATAGGTTTTATTTGGGGGTATATAAATAATTGAGTGAAAATTTGGTCAGATTTCTCCTGACTGGCTGTTCCTAAATTCTTAGGACAGACCCTAACAATTTATACTTTGTGAATTAATGCCACGTGTAATTGTTGCATTTTGGATGTATCTAATTTGGTAGTTTTTCAGAATTATTTCCTGTTTAAGGTAGTTTGTTTGCAGGTCAGAAAATGAGAAATGTAATTTTATAATGCATTGAAATGTAAAAAAAAAAAAAAAAGTAAATAAAATCAACTAAATCTCCCCCCCCAAAAAAAACAACAAAAAACCCCCCAAAAAAAACCAAAAAACAAAACAAGGCTTTTACCATTGTCACACACACTTATTTCCCATCTCCTTATTCATGGACTGTTCCATGTTAAGTTCTATCTGAGTTCAGATCCCAGCAACCACTTGGTGACTCACAACCACCCATAATGAGATCTGACACCGTCTTCTGGTGCTGTCTGAAGACAGCTACAGTGTATTTATTTATAATAATAAATAAATCTTAAAAAAATATTTTAAGACCAATAAGATACCTGGGTGCTCCTAAATAGAAAGTGTTTATCACCAAGCGTGATAACCGAGTTCATTCTCCAAGATCCACAATGGAAGGAGACAATCAACATCTTCAAGTTGTCCTTTGATTTTCTCATATAATAAACACAATAAAAACATAAGATTGAAAATATGTGTTTCTGAAATTGTTTACCTCTAAATCTTACCTATACATTAACCATTAAGGGAATGCATTCTGTACATTAAAATTATATTTCTAACTATTTGATGGTATTCTTTTTTTTAGATATTTTATTTATTTATTTATTTATTTTTATTAGATATTTCCTTTATTTACATGTCATACAATATCTCTTTTCCTAGTTCTCCTCTGCAAAAAAATAAAATAAAATAAAATAAAAAACAAAAAACAAAAACACACCCATGTTCCCTCCCCCTTCCCCTTGCTCACCACCCTACCCTCTCCTGCTTCCTGGCCCTGGCATTCCCCTACACTTCACAGGGCCAAGGGCCTCTCCTCCCATTGATGACCGGATTGGCCATCCTCTGCTTCATATGCAGCTTGAGCCATAAGTCCCACCATGTGTACTCTGGTTTGTGGTTTAGTCCCTGGGAGCTCTGAGTTCTTAATAAAATAAAGCACAATACTGTAACTGAAAAACAGTGATGTGTCTAAAGAAATGCCTAAGTGGTTAAATGACTGCTTTCCAGCATTCAGTTCTTAGCACTCATGTCAGGTGGTTCACAAGCACATGAACTTTCAGCTTCCTGAGACCCAATACCTTATTCTGACCTCTCCAAGAACCTGTACTTACACATTCACAAACATGGTCATGAAGAAGTACACATTCTTAAAGATAAATAAACATTAAGAAAAAAAATCTCCTAGGTTCAATGGAATAAGCAAACATTTATAAATTGATGCTCATTGAATAAAGTTGATATCCATTAAAAATATCTTCATAATTAGACACATAGTCATATTTTCTCAGTTACATATCATTTTTTAGGTTCTGAATATTAAGGCGGCATGTGCAATAAAATGATTTACTACATTTAAAATTAACAATATGTAAAAACTATTTATCATTTAATTCATTCATCTTAAAGATGGTTCACTTTTTGCCAGGCAGTGGTGGCTCACACCTTTAATCCCAGCACTTGGGAGGCAGAGTCAGGTGGATTTCTGAGGTGTGGCCAGCCTGGTCTACAGAGAGAGTTCCAGGACAGCCAGGGCTACACAGAGAAACTCTGTCTCAAAAAAACAAAACAAAACAAAACCAACCAACCAAACAAACAAACAGAAAAAGATGGTTCTTTTTATAAATGTTTTATTGGTTATTTTATTTATTTGCACCTCTAAAGCTATCATCTCCTTTTAAAAATTTTTTATTGTTGAAAATGTTTCGATGTCATAGATTCATTTAGAAATATATTAGCAATTCTATGATTGCAGGAAATAGGAGAACTGGAACTTGAAGAAAACTTATGATTAGAATATTAGTTATAGAAGACACAATATAGAATAGAATTATAGAATGTGGTGATATAATATTGAATATGTAGTTAGAATATTTTTGTAAAATTTTGACAGCTCTTTAATTTTTAAAAAGTACTTTAAATCTTTAAAAACTCAATCATTAAAAGACATACATTCAGGGGTATTTCTTTTCCTTCAAGACAGTTCATATCTCAAAATTCCCAAAGGATACCTGTTTGTAATAATACAGCAACAAGGATATGTGTAGTCTAATCTACTTCTGAAATATCATTAATGACAAAATTAGCATTTTTGTTCTTTTGCTGTTTTATGGGGAGCAACTAAGTAGTCCATGGTGATCTCTTAGTGATCTACTTGCCTCTGCCTTCAGAGTATTCAAAATATCACTTTAGGCCAACAACATGTGTAGCAGCTAAAGTTTTAGTTTTAAATTACTATAAGCTTGGTCTAGAGGTCCAGACTCATAATCTCAGCCACTTGAGGAAAAAAAAACATGCAAGAATTATAAATAAAGACTAGCCTGGGGGATTCAGTAAGACCCTGTCTGAAAATAGAAAGTTTTACAAAAAACTAGGGCTATAGTTCAGTGTTTATATATGTACCTAACATGTGGCAGTCTCTAGGGTCTGCCCTGAGTGTGACAAAAATACAGGATACAGGATTATTTCTCTGCTTTTCATCTATACACTACTTAGATTCTTTTATAAAGTTCTAAGCTTTAAACTTCCTTTGCTAAGGATAATATTCCATATACATGATACTTAAAAAGAGGTATAAATATTGGAAGAGAGTGATCAGAAGGCATCTGCTATCAATTATACCAGTAAATATCATTGGCAGTACAGCGGGGCATGGCTATTCTTCTGGGGATGATTTTAGGGGCAAACTGATATACTTAATAGCTTTCCAGCCCAGCACTAATGAGGTTGTTTAAGACTTCCTTAATTTTTAATGAGGTTTTAATTTTTAAAGAAACAGTGCCAAGGTTTAATTATACTTCTTTGCTCATATGTACACTTTTTATCCATGAATACAGCCATATCTACAGCAAGTGTTGCCCTTTCTTTTTCATAAATGCGAAGGAAATTAAGCCCAGAGAGGGTACAAGTGACTGTCTAGAGGTCAGAGAGATCATAGTGAAATGGCTGTACAACAAACAGATCCACATTGTTTTTTGTAAGCCTGTCTACAAACTCAAACTTAAACTGCTTGGGTTTTCTAGAACAACAAAAGTTTTCAATACATGGTTATGTAAAGTAGAAAACAGTATCTTGGTAATTTTTTTCTTAACAATTTTATTTTTTCCATTAACTTACTTCCTTATGAAGAATACTGTCAAAAATTAAGTTCTTATATATTTAGAATTTTGTCAATTGAGAGTCATGTAATGCCTGGACACTCAGTATTGATTCTTTCTAAACTGAATTGTCCAGACACTGCCCTATCATATGTCCTTGAATCAGTATTGCAGAAATCCAATTGCCCTCCCCTTAACCTCTTTCACAAAGGCTGGTTTTAGTTATTGTGTGTATGAAGCCTGCAAAATAGCTGTGTCCCCCTGGGAATCATGATAATGGAAATTAAACAAAAACAGGTACTGAAGCAAGCTTAACCATTCAATGTCACAAACAGGAATGGACACACAGTTCTAATATTTATTGTAATTAGCTCTCCCTGTTTGCCCTGTGTATCTACTTTCAGTCTGAAAGTTCTAGTTATCTATTTACCTTGCAAAATTGTTAGTGATATATTATCTACTTGGTATGGAAAAACTCTCTATTGATTGAAATCTCTTGGCAGAAAAGCATGTAAACTAATCTGTCAGCAGTGCTTTCCAAAGCTAACGGATACTTTTCCCATTGATCTCTCAACCTTGGGGGAAAGACAATGTCTTTTTCAACATGCTCTAAGATATACCCCTTAGGGAGAAAACTATGTTAGTCTAAAATTAATATAGTTCTTATGTGCTCTCAGTAAATATCAAATTCACTGTATACCTTTCATATCAGAAAGCAATAATCTGTATAACACATGAACACCTGGAGAGTACTATGTACATTTCTATGCCGTACACTTAGAGTACAATCACATACAAACAGCAAATCCCTTGATACATTTTTTTTTTTTGGTTTTGCAAGATTTGTTTCAAATTAGCAACTGAGCAGTTTTTTCACTTTACTTCTATTTATATAGACTTAAAATAGGCACAGTGTGTTTTCTTCTGATTGTTTAAGGGCAGGAAAAAAGTGGAATATATATATGAGACATCGAAGGCTCATAAGCAGCAAGTTTCAAAGAGAGGATCCTGCAAAGGCGAATTCGTGCTCTCGGTGCAATCATCTTTTCTGCTTTTGCTCGTGGAGTGTTTGCTGAAAAACTTGGAGGTGTTAAACAGGAGAAAATTGGCAGAGCTGTAGGTGTCTTTGTGGAGCTGCACAGAGGCAGAGATGAACTGAGAGATAGTGGGGTCTAAGGTCCCTAATAAAGGGAAGAAGGGGTGAGCTTTTGAAGTTCAGCAGTAGCTTTCCTCAGGCTCTCTAGTGGTATTCTTTCCATACCTTCAAGGGAAAGTGTCAAGTTGAAGGCAGCTGAAAAGAACAGTTTCACAAGTCTCACAGTTCCAAGGAGTCTAAAGCTGGATTTCAAGAAGTAACCAGGGCCTATGAAACAGTGACCTTTGAACTTAATGGGGATCACCATGGTAGTTAGCAGCTATTGTCAGTGGCTTTTCAAGATAGACTGAAACTTTCAAGAACTGAACACCAATCCCAGTTAGGGTCGATGGCAATAATTTACTCCTGGCTTAAGTCTCATGGAGGTTAACATGTTTCTTGTTGTGTGTGTGTCAGAGTAGGGTGGGTAAAATCACAGTGGATGATACTGTCAGACTCCACAAATATCCCTGAATGCTATGGAACTTATGACAATTTTATGTTCACAGGGCAAAAATCTGAATCTCTTTTCCTGAGGACTTTTCCTGAGGACTTTATCTCACTGGTCCTTCATTAATGGGCAGAAAGGCAATGGAGGGAAATTAGTCATTCTCTGCTCACCTTGAATAGGTCTAAACTACTGGCCTGATATTTAAAATATCTCTTGTATTCATATGATGAATACTTTTCCTAACTTCCTCAGTGGGATAAAAGATCATTTTCCCTGAGAAGTGAGAGATTCGTTAATTCACCTTCTTTTCAATTATCTTTTACTATATATTTTATTTTTAATTATATGAGTATGAATATATACGGTCTGCATATGAGTTTGTGAATATTAGCACAATGTCTGATGAAGCAAATAGAGGATGTTAGATCCTCTTGAAAACGAGTTACAGATGGCGATGGGCATCCTGATCTGGGTGCTGGAACTGAACTCATTGAAACTTGTTGAGGCATCCCTGTCCTTTTCTTTCCCCAGTTTCCCTCACACTAGTTTTTGGGATCTTTTTGGACTTCTCAAATAAATTACTCTCAAACTCTTCTTTCAAGTTTGTTGACAGAGAAGCACAAATGAAAATGCTAATTCCTTTCTTCCATACTTTATGTAATATATGATTTGCAATGAAAGTAAGTGAAAATAGACTGGAGAGTGATGGGAGAAAGAAAGAAATGGAAACAGCCTAGAAACAAACACTAAAGGCTGAACTGATAAAACCAACTCTTATCTATAATCATCTAAGAACTTCTGTTACGTAATAATAAGTGATCTTTTTAACAGTAGTCCTTCTGTCAACCTGTTATTATGGTCTGAATACAGTGCTACAGTTTTGAGAAGTTATGAAGACTTTAGGAAGTGTGGAGAAAGGACCTGCTAAAGTGTCAGATCTTGTGTGTGATAATTAGCCCATCAGACATCCTGCTTCTAGATTAAGGTCTCAGTTTCTTGATCTTTGTGCTGTGAACAAACAAACTTAGATCCTGCTGCCCTGAACCATGCAGCTTCAGCTACAATGTCTTCCATACCCTGGTAAACTAGTGGTTTGTGGCATAAAATAGATCTTTTGTCCTTTAAGTTACTTCTAGTCAGGTACTTGATTACATTTAAGAATGATAACTAATATATGTATATTCTGTAATTGCTTTATGTTTTAAATAAACTTGTGAAGTTCTAAGTACAATATTGGCAGATATTATTTTACCTTGATTTTACATACTGGAGCTGGGTGACATGTGACACAGAGGTCTCTGGTGTGACTTTCAAGCATCATGGTCTCCAGACTTTCTAGCTCCCTAATTAATCCTGAAAGGGACACAGAGCTAAATAGAATTTTTTAATTGGATATTTTCTTTATTTACATTTCAAATGTTATCCCCTTTCCAGGTTTCCCTCCCTCCCTGAAACAACCTATCAAATCCTCCCTGCCCCTGTTTCTATGAGGGTGTCCCTCCACCCAGCCAGCCACTCCCACCTCCCAGGCCTCAATTCCCCTACAGTGAGGCATCTATCGAGCCTTCATAGGACCAAGGATCTCTCCTTCCATTGGTGCATGACAAGGCCATGCTCTGCTACATATGTAGCTAGAGCCATGTGTGCTTCCTTTGTTGATGGCTTAGTCCCTGGGAGTTCTGGGTTGGGGGTGGGGGTCTGGTTGGTTGATTTTGTTGTTCTTCCCATGGGGTTGCAAACCCCTTCAACTCCTTCAGTCCCTTCTCTAAATCATCTATTAGGGACCATATGCTCAGTCCAATGGCTGGCTGCCTCATCCACTTCAGTATTTGCAAGCCTCTGGCAGGAGATGGCCATATCAGGTTTCTTTCAGCATGCACTTCTTGGCATCCACAATCCTGTCTGGGTTTGGTAACTGTTTATGGAATGAATCCCCAGGTGTGACAGTCTCTGTGTGGCCTTTCCTTTAGTCTGTGGTCTACACTTTATCACCATATTTGCTCCTGTGAGTATTTTGTTCTCCTTCTAAAAAGGACCAAATCACCCACATTTTGGTCTTCCTTCTTATTGAACTTCATGTGGTCTGTGAATTTTATCCTGATTATTTGAGTTTTCGGGCTAATACCCACTTATCAGTCAGTGCATACCATGTGTGTTCTTTTGCAATTGGGCTAACTCACTCAGGAAAAAGATATTTCTAGTTTTATCCATTTCCCTAAGAATTTCCTAAATTCATTGTTTTTAATAGCTGAGTAGTACTCCATTGCATAAATATGCCACATTTTCTGTATCCATTTCATGTTGAAGGACATTTGGGTTCTCTCTAGCTCCTGCCTATTATAAATAAGGCTGCTATGAACGTAGTGGAACATGTGACAAAAGGTGACCAACAGATTGGGAAAAATTATTTACCAACCCTACATCCAATAGAGGGCTAATATCCAATACATACAAAGAAGTCAAGAAGTTAGACTCCAGAGAACCAAATAACCATATTAAAAATGGGGTTACAGAGTTAAAAAAAGAATTCTCAACTGAGGAATACAGAATGGCTGAGAAGCACCTAAAGAAATGTTCAACATCCTTAGTCATGAGGGAAATGCAAATTAAAACAACCCTGAGATTCCATCTCACACCAGTCAGAATGACTAAAATCAAAAACTCTGGTGATAGCAGATGCTGGTGAGGTTGTGGAGAAAGAGGGACACTTCTCCATTGCTTGTGGGAATGCAAGCTGGTACAATTCCTCTGGAAATCAGTTTGGTGGTTCCTCAGAAAATTGGACATAGTACTACCTGAGAACCCAGCTATACCACTCCTTGGCATATACCCAGAAAATGCTCCAATGTGTAATCAGGACACATGCTTCACTATGTTCATAGCAGCATGTTCTTATATATAATAAAGAGAGTATTCTTAAATGAGTCACGAATAGCTGTGAAGCACTTCCAGAAATGTTCATGGCATGAACCCACGGAGTTCCCAGGACCCAACAGGAAGTACTTTAGATAAACACCCAAACAAGAGGAGATAGAACCTGTAGAGACCATATCCAGTAGATAGGCTCAGCCTCTAGTTAAAAAGAAATGCAGGGACAAAGAATGGAGCAGAATTTGAAGTAAAGGCCATCTAGAGACTGCCCTACATAGGTATCCATCCCATCTGCTGACACCAAATCCAGACACTATTGCTGATGTCAAGAAGTGCTTACTGATAGGAGCCAAGTATAGCTGTCACCCAAGAGGCTCTGCCAGAGCAGGAGCAATATAAATGCAGATGTACACAGCCAAACACTGGGCTGAGCTTGGGGGCCACAATGGGGAAGTTAGGTCAAGGACAGTAGGAACTGAAAGGGTTTGCAACCTCATAGGAAGAAATATATCTATCAACCAGACCCCCCACCAAAGCTCCTAGGGACTAAACCACCAACCAAAGAATACATAGGGGGTACCCTTGCCTCCAGCTGGATATGTAACAGAGGATTGTCTTCTCTGGCATTGTTATACCAAAGGCGGGGCTGGTAATGAGGCCTGTTGCTCTCTCTCTCCCTGGTGTTGACCTGCTGGCTGCATGGTGTGTTAGTTAAAAAGGAGGTGATGTATAAATGAGACATTTTATTGTAAGAAGGAGAAAATAGGCCGGTCGAGTAGAGAGAAGGAAAGGAAAGGAGAGAAAGGAGAGAGAGAGAGAGAAAGAGAGAGAGAGAGAGAGAGAGAGAGAGAGAGAGAGAGAGAGAGAGAGAGAGAGAGGAGGAAGAAAGCAAGAGAGCAAGAAGGCAAGAGAAGAGAACAAAGAGCAGGAAAGAGGGGAGAGAAAACAAAAGGAGAGGGAACAGAGACAAAGAGCAAGAGAGAGTGAGGAAGAGCAAGAGAGAGGGGAGAGCAAGAGAGAAGACAAAGAGCAAGAGAGAGAGGAGGGGACAAACCATCCCTTGTATTGTATGGTGTGTGGCATGTCTGTCTGTGGTCAAATGACTGGGGATATGGTGCAGCTAGAACGCTGGGAGTTTGGGGCATTGTCTGCCTGATAGAGCACACATCTTCTTTGGGGGCAGCTTTGAGGAGTTGTGAATGAAACAGGAACCAAAGGCTCAGGAGTTATGGCCAAGCTCCTTCTGCCCCCTGCAAGCAGAAATTGACCGCAGGGGCTCCAGGGCTCAAACCAAACACTCTATTAAGAGTAAGTTACCTGAGCAGACCACTGCCCCACACTGCCCCACATGGCATCACTGGGAGGGGAGCCCTTTGGTCCTGTGGAGGCTTGTTAGGGGAACACTAGGTCACTGAGGCAGGAGTGGGTGGTCTGATGAAAGAGGCAGGGGTTAGGAAACAGGGGTTGAAGGGGAAACCTAAAAGGGGGAGAACATTTGAAATGTAAATAAATAAAATAACCAAGAAAAAATGAAAGTAAAAAAGAAAAAGTAATGTACAACATCCTTAGTCATGAGGGTAATGCAAATCAAAACGACCCTGAGATTTCACCTCTCATTGGTCAGAATGGTTAATATCAAAAACTCAGGTGACAACAGATGCTAGTAAGGATGGGGAAAAATGGAACCCTCCTCTACTGCTGGTGGTTTTGCAAGCTGGTACAAGCACACTGGAAATCAGTCTGGAAGTTCCTAGGAAATTGGGAAATATTTCTACCTGTGGACCCAGCCATACCACTCCTGGGCATATACCCAGAAGATGCTCCATATCCTTTGAAAAGTTAGGACAAGATCCTTCACTTTCCTTTTCCCCAACAAAGCTGGCCAGATTGATGCATGTTGGGCCCTAGTTGGTCCTGGTTTAGGCCTTGAGGACAAACCCAAGCCTGGCTCTAGTTTTTTAAACAGTCTCAGTCACTTCTGTACTGGAGTGACTTAGCAGGACCTGTTTAAGCCTGCCTTTGCCTAGTTCCTGCTTGACACAGAGTAACTTTGTTGGCTCTGTCAGTCACCCCATACCCTTCATCAACTTTCCCCTCCCCCTATGTCATCTCTCCTCAGCAGAAAACTCCAACTCCTCTCTCAGCCCTTTATAAAGAGAAGATTGATACATTGAAATGAGTTCCTGCTTTGACAGACTCCCTGTTCCGGGTGGTTATTCTCAGAAGGCAGGAGATCCAAGCCGGGACACACTCACCATCCTGCTCAGCAGATCTATGAAGACCTCCTCAAAAGAGTGGGCTAATACCTAGTGATTGGCATATATTTTTAATAATAACTGAAAAAGCATATTAATAACAGGAATCTTTCCTAAAATTATTTTCCCCTGGGCCTTGCCTACTGAAGTTGCATTAAAGATCATAATCTAAGGCAGTCATCTCAGGACAATCACATACTGGTTACTAGCTTGTCCTATAATGGCTCCTGACAGTGCTAAGCAAAAGAAGAAGGTAAGCTCACCTTCCAGTATAGAAAGAGGGTTGATGAAGACAAGCAATGAAGAACAGTAGTGTCCTTCAGTACAAAGACATCAAAGCCTTGTTCTCTTTATTTACCCATTTTCCTAATTCAAGGGATTTGGTGGACTCTCTCATTTTTTGAAAAGATTTCCTTAGCTAAAATTCTGTTAAATACAGTTAAATATATCAGATGCAAGGTGGAGGAGTTGGAGAAGAGACTGAAGGAGCTGAAGGGGTTTGCAGAACCATGGGGTAAGCAATAGTGTCAACAGGCCAGACCCTCTGGAGATCCCTGGGACTGGATCACCAACCAAAGGGTACACATGGAGGGACCCATGACTCTGGCCACATATTTTGCAGAGGATGGCCTTGTTGGACATAAGTGGGAGGAGCAGCCCTTGGGCCTGAGGGGGTTTGATGCTCCAGTGTAGGGGAATGTTAGGGCAGGAAGGCTAGAGTGGGTGGGTGTGTAGGGGGAGCACCCTCATAGAAGCAGGTGGAAGGAGGGATAAGGGGTTCCTCCAGGGAGACCTGGAAAGTGGATAACATTTGAAATGTAAATAAAGAAAATATCCAATAAATGAAAAAAAAAGTGTAAGAAACAACACACTTGCAAAATATGTAAAGGAAAGGATAGCAATGTCTTGTGCATGCTCCTGGAAGGACCAGGAGGAGCTAGAGTCCAGGTGAAATGTATTGCCATTTCTTTCTTTTTTTAAATCTGGTCAGCTTGTCTACCCAATATTTGCTTTCCTCAGTGCTCCCAAACTTTCTGTTTGAACACAAGTATTCAGTTTTAACCTCAACTTTTATTTTCATGGTAACATGACTCCTTTTCCCTGACTTGCAGTATTGTTGAAGAATGTACCTGGAATTGAATTCAGTTTAATTTATAATATGTAATGATTTAATTTGTGAATTTCCTATTTTGAGAACTCTCAAGGTCCCTTGTCTCATTTTAGAGTGCTGAGTGTTTTGTTAGTATTTGATAAGTCTTTTATTGCACCAATTGACACCATGTATTGGATAGAATGTTATTTTCTCTATGCTGGTTCTGACTGTATTTTAACTCAAAAAAAATAAAATAAAAAGAAAAAAGTTAACATTTTAATGACTATTCACATATGTGAGTGTGTGTGTTTATATTGTTGTGTTAGAGAGTGTAGGTGCATGTGAAAGCCGACTGCATCCGATCCTCCCTCAACAGGGTCTACCTAGGGAACTGTCTGTCTCCCTCTGTGGACATAGGATCCTCCACAATAGGCAAGGTAAGTTCTGAATGCCTGAGCCATCTCTCAAGCCCAAGGCATTTTTGAGTATTCAGACTGTTACATATAGGCTTCAAAGCTTTTAAAATGAACTGCTTCTCACCAAATAGTTGTGGAAAATTCAAATTCAGATTTTATTAGATGATAAATTTAGGAGATAATATGTCTTAAAATAACAAAATATGTGAAGTCTTTACAAATAAAACATGGAATACACACAATCACAATCCATTCTTTACTGTTATTTCTCTTGCAGTTTCAACTTTGTGTTAAATGATTAAATGTTTTTGAGATTCTATGCATTGGATTTCAAAGAATACGAAAGTGCATCATTATATTATCATTACTTATTTCACTACCAAAGCTAATTGTTTGCTTGCTTGCTTGCTCCATTGTTTATTTGAAACACTATACAAACCATGTAAGCTGAGAATAGGTAGAATTATGGAAAAATTGAACTGTTCCAATTATGAGTTTGTTGCAAATCCAAAGGTGGGGAAGAGAACATGTTTGATGTTGGATAAGACAAGTAGGAGGTAGTGAAACTTCTTCTGGAATTTTCTCAAGGGTTCAACTGTATGCATATGATTTTGTTTCTTAGCTCCTTTGTTATATGCCAATGATTCTTTCAAAGGACTAACCAGATGGGATCTGGAGACATATATCTGGCTGACTTCTTAACTTCTTCTCTTCACAGTACCTTGCCCTGTACATTGTGCAAACTCTAATAAATATTTGATGGTAAAAGTTCCAGGAGCAAGAAAGCCGGCCGGCAAGAAGTCGAGAGTCAAATCTCTAGAATAGTAATTAGGGACAAAGTCCAAATACAATCCACAACCTGACAAAACTCTAAAGAAAATGCTTCAAATAGAGGTGAGGTGCACTTCCTTAGATAATCAACAGTGACCTACTTAAGACTGTAAACAGTAATAGAAAGGGCTGAAAATATTTGGCGTTTCATTTACCAAAATCTTCATATTTGACTAAATCACAAAAGTGTATATTTGGCACAGTTTTCATTTTACCTTTTGATTGAACGTTTTCGTTTTGATTTGCCTCTTATACTACTGCACACTCAGGCTTCTCCAGGTGCTTGACACCCATTCTTTTAAACTCATTCGTACGTACATTCGTCCTTCTACCACAGTAACCTTCTCACATTGCTTAATCTAGCAAGGGATAGCTAAAACAATGGATTAACTTTTGATCTCTGATGAACTGATTCTTCCATAAACCACAGCTGGTACACACTTCACATTGTTATGGTTTTGTTCCATATTGAGTGATATCAAATTATGTGATGTAGGTCGCTATTTTTATTAATAAATTATTTTATTTATTTACATTCCAGGAGTTGGCCCCTTTCCCTGCCCCTCCTCCCTAAGTTCTTCACCTCTTCCCTCCTCCCCTCACTTTGGAGGGAGTGCTCCCTCATCCACCTCACACACAGCAATGTTCCTCTTCCCTGGGGCATCATGTTTCAACAGGATTAAGGGCATCCCCTCTCACTGAGGCCATACAAGGCAGTCCTGTGCTACACGTGTACCAGGGTCCATGAGCCAGTCAGTGTATGGCCCTTGCCTTTTGCCATATTTTTGGGGAGCTAGGAGAGCTCCGGGCTAGTTGACAATGCTGTTCTTCCTCTTCCTATGTGGTTGCAATCCCCTTGAGCTCTGTCAGTCCTTCTACTAACTCTTCCATATTGGTTTCCAACCTCAATCCGATGGTTAGCCTTAAGTGTCTGCATCTATTTCAGTCAGTTGGTCATGGATCCACTCCAAGGACAGCCTTGCCAGGCTCCTGTCTGCATGCACAATACGGCCTCAGTAATAGTGTCAGGATTTGGTATGCTTGCATGGCATGGATAACAAGTTGGGCCAGTCACTGAGGACCCTTCCTTTCAGCCTCCAGTCTATTTTTGTCCCTGCATGTCCTTTAGAAAGGAACAATTCTGGGTTAAAATTTTTGAAGATGGGTAGGTGAACCCCCTGCCTCAGCTGGGGCCATATCTATCTACTGAAGGCAGTCTCTTTTAGTTCCATCTCCTCACTGTTGTGTATTTTGACTAATGTGTCTTGGTACCCTCTCATATCCCAGTTCTCTGGGACTTTGTAGAGTTTCCTATCCACTGCTCCCTAACCCCCACTGCTGCAGATTTGAATTCATTCTCTTGGGCATCCCTCCAGTCTTTTCACATACCTGACCTTGCCCTGTTTTTCCCCTCCCCGCCCCCCCAGTTTCCTTCCTCCATCTGCTTCCCATGATTATTTTGTCCCGCTTCTAAGTGGGTATCAGGTATCCACACTTGGCCTTCCTTCTTGTTATGCTTTCTAAGGTCTATGAGTTGTATCGTGGGTATTCTGAACTTTTTTGCTAGTAACCATTTCTCTGTGAGTGCATACCATGCGTGTCCTTTTGGGTCAGTGTTACCACACTCAGGATGATATTTTCTAGTTCCATCAATTTGCCTACAAAATTCATGATGACTTTGTTTTTAGTAGCTGAATAGTAATTCATTGCATAAATGAACCACACTTTCTGTGTCCATTCTTTGGTTGAGGGAGATATGAGTTGTTTCCAGTTTCTGGCTATTATAAGTAAGTCTGCTGTGAACATAGTGGAGCACATATCCCAACAGTATAGTGGAGCATTTTTTGGGATATATGCCCAAGAGTGCTATAGCTGGGTCTTCAGGTAGAGCTCTTTTCAACTTTCATAGGAACTGCCAGATTGTTTTCCAGAGTGGTTGTACCAGTTTGCACTCATATCAGCAATGGAGGAGTGTTGCTCTTTCTCTACATCCTTGCCAGCATATACTGTCACTTGAGTTTTTTATCTTATCCATTCTGAATGGTATAAGATAGAATATTGGGGTCATTTGATTTACATTTCATTGATGATTAAGAATATTGAGCCTTTTTTTAAGTGCTTTTCAGCCATTTGAGATTTCTCTGTTGAGAATTGTCTGTTTAGCTCTATATCACATTTTTTAATTGAGTCCACTTGTTGTTGTTGTTGTTGCTGTTGTTGTTGTTGTTGTTGTTGTTCTGGAATATACCTTCTGTATAACCTTTCCATAACCCTATTACTTGCGTTTAGTTGGGTACTTTTATCTTAGGCTAAGAGAAATTTCAGTTGGTTTATATTTGTGGAATGAGTCAAGACAAATGTTTTAGTCAATACGGGCAGCTGTTATATAACTGATTTAGATCAAATGATCCATAAAAGAAGCAAAACCAGAAAGCCCAGATGTGTGATTCAGTATTTTCTGTATTGGGTAAGGGAATGTGCCTCATAAATAGACACTTTTTATCAGTATGATCATATGATGAATGGAACAGGGTATTTGTCTCAAAGGACATTTACCTGTGGGGTGTGTGTGTGTGGAGTGTGTGTGTGTGTGTGTGTGTGTGTGTGTATGTGTGTGTTGCATATTTTTATAGATCTTAGAATATAATTTCAGATGGTTTCCTTTGTAAAAATGTTCATCATTTTTGGGTTAAGATTTCTCTTTTGCCTGAAGCTCATGAAAGAAACCAGTGAGCTCCAGGACCATTATTTTCATTCATAGGGTATACGTTAGGCATGCAAGATATACATTTTAGCCACTTACATATTTGAAATACTATGTGCTCCCTTGTAGTATCTTAACTGATATAGGGTACTTTCATATAAACATTATGTTTTTCCAGGCTTTCTATTAAAGCTTTTGCATGTAGTATGTTTATTTATATAAAATCCTATTGAAAATAAATTTATAAATTGTATGAAGAAACCAAACGGTTATTTAGATGTGGATATTATTTTAGTTTAAGGAATTATGAATTTGACAATCTGAATTTATTTTATCTGGGAAGGAGATACATTTTATTATGTAGTACTCTATATTGTATGCAAAATCTCAATATCTATAGTGTAATGATATATATGTATGTATAGGTGACAAATCTGATTAAAGAAATTTAAAACTGACTTGTCCTTCAAAAATATGATTTTCTACTGCCTAAAAATAAATGTTGTACTTAAAATAGCACTTATGCAAACAGCTTCCACTAAGAAGCACGAAAATCTTGCAAAACTCAGATATAGAGATATTAATTCCCCTCAGTAGAAAAAATATCATTAATAAAAACCACAAATACTTTACTGTAGATGATGGAAGATCAAAGAAGAGAAACAGATTATGCAAATCAAATGGAATTTTACTGTGAACAATTAGAAATCCCTAGTGTTTCCTCTGAAATATACATATTTTATCTATAATAATAATATCTGGTGAATTATTCATTGAAATTTAATTCCAGAGAGGTTCTTCTACTTTTTAAAATCTTTCACTTAATGGCATTTGCCTGTCCTAATCTATATATTACTTCTTATCAAGGAAGCTGTGTGGACATAATTTTTTGCTGAAAAT
>JADRCD010225644.1:0-19593 GCA_019843815.1 Montemys delectorum | reverse complement strand
GAAGTAACTGGTCATATTGCATCCAAAGAAAGGAGCAGAGAGCAACTAATGCATGATTAGTGTATATATACTAGTGCTCAGCCCATTTTATTAACTCTTAGGTGATCCAAAATCTGTTGCCTAGGGAATGGTTCCACCTGGAGTGGGGAAGGTCTCCCTTCCTCAAATAATGTAATCAAGACATGCTCAGAGGGTCATATCCCAAATCATTCTAAGTTTTCTCACACTGATAATTAAAACTAACTACCACAGTCATTAATCAAGAGACACTCCAAACTGTTCTTAGACAAGAAACCTAGCATGTTTGTAAATTCCCATTTTATTGCCTTCCAAAGGGGAAAAAAGTCAATATTTTAAAAAAAATCAAGTAAGGACAATGTAATCACCTTTAGGCTTGCTGCATATATTCAGGTATACGTGAGAATAGTAGGTGTTCTAGCAAAGGCGTTTGTACTGTCTGTGGATCAAGGAAAATCCTCTTTGCCTTGAATGGAGTCTCACAAATATTTGATGTTGGAGAAAAACTGACATCAAAATTGATGTACATAAAAGTTTCTTGATAAAATGTTTAAAGAGACCCTCTTATAAACATTTGCTTTAAAAAAGAATGAAAATTACAAAGGAAAAACGGTCTGTCAATGGAATTCTCAGTCATCAAAAGCAAATATAGAAAGACATGCCATCCTCTGCCACTCTTAATTATTCTACAAGATGTGTGTATTTTAAGATGAAATGATATAAATTATCATTAAAAAAGAGATTCTATTGTCTTAGAGTGCTCTAGGGGAACAGAACAGATAGCATAAACACGTATTGCAAAGGGCATTTCGTATGTTTTGTAATGCAGTGGCATGAGGTGGCAGGAAGGGGCGCCTTAGTGGGTCCATGCTGAGCCCCCGCCCCCACCCTGAGGTACCAAACATAAGGCAAAGGGTGTAGTATAAAATGAAGTTTATATGAAGTGGGGGCATGAGAAGGAGGTGAGAAGGGAATAGAAAAAAGGTGACAGAGAAGGATCGAGGGAAAGCTAGGGAGAGGGAGGAAGGGAAGGAGGGATAGAGAGAGAAAGGAAGAGAGAAAGAGAGAGAGAGAGGGAGCCTGAGAGACCAAACAGTCCTTTCATAGCAAGCCAGACCTGGCTGTTGCTAGGTAACTGTCCGATGGAGTCTAGTAGTACTAACAGCATTCGCTAGCTTGGCTTACTTGATGTAGGCTGGGTAGTCTAACAATAAGTGGTTGCACACTGGAAAAACAACATATCTGGTAGCTGTTTAGTCCATAAAGTTGAACGCCCTAGCAACTCTAATCTCATGTTGAAGGCCTGGGGCAGTCCTGAGAGACATATTGGAAGGGTAAAGAAGCTGAGTTCCAATGTCACTGAAGGGCGGCAGCAGTAGTGGCAGCAACAAAGTAGATGCACTTACCAGCAGGGGGAAAAAGGCAGGCAGGCAAACGATGCTCCTTCCCCCTGAACATCTTTATATCTGTGCTATTGCAAGATGTTGCTTACCCCAGGAGGTGGTCTCCATGCTTTAGCTAGTCATTTTAGGAAATAGCCTCAGTGATCTCTTGGAGGCATGTGTCTTGGTCGGTCCAGGATCCATTGAAGCTGACAACCATTATTGACCATCACAATGCTGCGTTAGAAGGCACCGTTGTGGTTGTGATGGTTTACATAAGCTTGGCACAGGGAGTGGCACTGTTGGGAGGTGTGCCTTGTTGGAGTGGCCTTTAAAAAATATCCTCATCCTAGATGCCTGGGAGCCAGTATTCTGCTAGCAGCCTTCTGATGATGATGTAGAACTCTCAGCTCCTTCTGCACCATGCCTTTCTGGATGCTGCCATTTTCCTGCCTTGATGATAATGGACTGAACTTCTGAACCTGTAAGCCAGTCCCAATTAAATGTTGTCCTTATAAGAATTGCCTTGGTCACGGTCTCTGTTCACAGCAGTAAAACCCTAAGACAACAGTAATTTGGAAATTATCAAATCTAAGTAAAATAAAGGTAGCCCTAAGATAGAAGATGAGGTTAAATAACTGCTTAGCTACATCTGGCTGCTTCCATTAGTACATCAGTGCTAAGTATGAGTCTTGAAATGGAAGGGGCTACACTGGGAAATAAGTTAGCCTTGGAATAAAAGTACAAAATATTATGTAGGAAAACTGAATAGATGAGAACGGATTAGAGAGAAGTGAAAGTAATCAACTAGTTTTGTCTGGGTCACAAGGAAGAAGGAGAACTAAATGTGAGTAACTGGTACATCTATGTGTCCGTGTATATCTATGTCTGTGTGTCCATGTCCATGTGTCCGTGTCCATGTCTGTGTGTGTGTGTGCGTGCGTGTGTGCGTTGTGTGTGCGTGCGTGTGCGTGTGTGTGTGCATGCGTGTGTGCGTGTGTGTGTGTGTGTGTGTGTGTGTGTGTGTATGTGTGTGTATGTGTATGTGTGCATACAGTTGCCAGTAGGGGTGGGTGGGAAAGCAAGTCAGGGAAAAATTGTAGCATCTTGCTATGATTATATGATTTTTTAAAATTAATTTTGCTTTTTACTCATAGTCTTATATAGCCCAAATCGGCCTCAGATTTGCTAAGTAATCAGAGATTACCTTGAATGTATGAGTCTCCAGCCTCCATTTTGTAAGGTTGGGATTACAAGTCCTTTTGGCTAAGTTGATGAGGTGCTGGGGACTGGATCCAGAGAGCCCTGCAGGCAAGGGAAGCACTCTGGTAACTGAGCTCCATTTCCAGTCCACAAATTATTTTTAAATATTAGAGAGATGAGGAAGGGTGTCCCGTAGAGACATTCTCTATTATGACCATTAAAATAGGAAAGATATAAAATAAACCAATTAATATGAGTGAAATAATTAAATCATAACAGCTTCACCAGAAGTAAAATGTAAAGGGAAAAGAGGATGTATAATCTAGTCACTAGTACAACTCTGCATTCCTGTTTATAAGAGCAATTGTCCTTCACAAAATTGCAATGCACAAAGGGTAGACTTTAAAGTGAAAATGGCATTGTAAATACAACACTGAAAACCGTGCTCATGTCATTTCAAAAAGATAGGTACCTTATAAAAATGGCAGAATAGTCATGAGTGTTAAATGATTCAAATACATATATGTATATAAATATGTCTATTGTAATAAAGAAGATTCCTCAACCTCTGAAAGTCTTCAGTTTCCTTATAAAAGCCACTTAAAAGATTTTAGCTGGTAAGCTATAATGAAGTGATGGAACACAGGTGTGGTGGTTTCAAAGAAAATGGCCTCCATAGGCTTACAGGACATAACCCATTAGAAGGTGTGGTCTTGCTGGGGCGGGCGTGGCTTGTTGAGGGAAGAGTGTCTCAGTTTATTTCCTGCTGCCTGTGGATCAAGATGTAGCACTCTCAATTCCTTCTGCAGGACTGTATCTGTCTCCACACTGCCATGCTTCACAACTTGATAATGGACTAAATCTATTAACTGTAAGCCAGCCCCAACTCAATGTTTTTCTTTATAAGACTTACTGTAGTCATAGAGTGTCTCTCTTCACAGCAATAAAACCCTGAGACAAAGGGCCATCGTAGTCTGCAATCTTATGTGGTGGGGATGCGGCTCATAGGGTGAAGTGTGTGCTGAGCAAAGGTGAGGAACTGACTTCAAACCTCAGAATCCATACAAAACCTGACTTGATAGCCTGCAATCCTAGTGGTCTGATATGAGATGGGAGGTAGGAAGACACACTCGTCAGCTCACAAAAGCGGTAATCTGGGCTTCATAACTAGAAACAAGATTGTTCTGTCAGACTTCTGTATGTGCACTGTGGCATATGAACACACACACACACACACACACACACACACACACACACACATACACAGAAAGAGAAAGAGGGAGAGGGAGGGAGAGAGGGAAAAGGAGTGAGAGAGGAGAGAGGGAGGGAGAGAGGGAAAAGGAGGGAGAGAGGAGAGAGGGAGAGGGAGAGGGAGAGGGAACTGGAACCTTTAAAAAAATGTCTTTATTTCTAATTTTCTATATTTATAGGACACTATGCATTTGAATACGTGTATAAAGTCCTTATGGATCAAATTAAGGTAAATTTCAAAGTTGGTTTACAGTTATAATTTAATGTGAATAGAGAAAACACATACTTTGACTTAAGTGTTTTTGATTTATTGAATCTTTGTGGTCTGTCTATCCTGGGCAATACTTCACGTGGTAATCAGAGAAAGTGTGCGTTTCATGGCTATTGGAGGACATATTTTGGAAATGTCTATTGTATCCATTTGATCTGTGGCATAGTTTAATTATGATGCTTATCTGTGGACTTTGAGGTTGAAGCAGGATGACTTGTCCACTGATGATCGCAGGATGATCACTGCATGCCACTCACCTCTCCTTTCCACTCTACTATCACTGGAATTAAACCAACAGCTGCCGTGCACTGGGGTGCATCTATTTACAATGAGTCTTTTCTTCCCATTGAAATGACACACTTATCATTGAATGGTGATGCTCGCTGTTATTTTAGGTTTCTGAGATTAAAGGGTTTTTCTGGTGACTGATATGAAGCTAGGTATTCTTGTTTATTTTTTTTTTACTTTTTATCTGCATGGTAAAACTTTATAATTTCATTTTCACTAAGTATTTTATTAAGTGATTTTCTTATAAATAAGAATATTGCGTGTTATTTCTCAATCTGTTATATCAGAACATTTTTATTCAGGTGAATTTACAATTTTATTATTGATAAATGAAGACCCATGTCCACTTCTTAGGCAATTTTTTCTGTTCTTGTGTTCTCCCTTTATTTCTCCCTTCTTTTCTCATTCACCTCTGTTGTGCAATTTTCTGTCCTGATGACGTTTGCTTTTATTTTCTTCCCATTTTGTTTCAGTGAGTGAATTTTTGGCCACATATATTCACTATGGTAACTAATATTCCAATGCTAGTACGTATACCGCTCTCATACATTTCCTCTAGGTCTGGACAAACTGTTATTTCCCCTGCTTTCCCTTTCTGTGGTTTTTTTCTTGTCCATAGATCCAAACAGGTCACACGCTGTCTCAGTTAGGGCTGCCATTGCTGCGGCGAGACACTATGAGCATAAGCAAGTCGGGGAGGGAAAGAGGTCTGCAACTCAAGCAGGGCGAGTCTGGAGGTGGGAGCTGATGTAGGGGACGCGGAGACTTGCTACACCCTGGCTTGCTCCTCATGGCTGGTTCAGCCTGGTTGTGTAATGAACCCAGGACCACCAGCCCAGGGATGGCACCACTTACAATGGGGTTGAGCCCTTAAGAAGCAGTCACCGATTAGGAAAATGCCCTACAGGCTTGCTCACAGCCAGATCTTACAGAGGCATTTTATTAACTTTGGTCTCCTCCTCTCAGATGACTTTGACTTGTATTAGATTGGCATAAAACTTTCCAGCACATGTGGAAAAGTCCAGAAATTAACAATTGCTGTGTTTTAAACTTCGTATTATTCTCAGAATGAAGGAATTCTCTCCAGCTCTCTTTCACTTAGGACCTAGATCTTCCCTGATTCCAGCACTCAATAGTGTATATACTATTCGCTGTGACAATGACAGTTAGGAGGCATCACCAAAGGGTGATGTTTGAACTGTATGCAAGCAATTATTATGCTACTGAATAATAGCTTCAAACTTCAGTGGCGGCACCGAAGGTTATTTTATTCTAGCAGAGTCATGTGTCACAGAATAATACTTGATTCAACAATGGATCATGTGTATGAAGGTTGTCTTATTGATGATGTTGTGGTAAACAAACGTATCAAGTTACATTCATCTGGTGATGTTAGTCATTGAGTATGCTAAGGTTTATATATTTGCTATCTGTGCTTTTATTATTATTTTACAGTTTTCCTTCGACATATAACATGATCCACTGTAGTATGTCCTGCTTTTCTGTGGACAGTCTCACATACGCTGTGTCTCAGGACTGCATCGTTTACTTCTGCTAATGTTACTTTTATAATGGCCCCCAGAACAACAGGGTATGCCCTGTATACTATATATCCTAAGTATGTAAAAGAGTATACCACCTTGGTTTGTCTAGGTGCATTCTATGGTGTTTACACACTGAAAACTGTCTATTGACACATTCTTCCAGAGCATACCCCTGCCCATAATCAATGTTATACTTGCTCTACTTCATTATTATTGCTTAATCTCACTGTACCTAATGTATATATGTGTATGTGTATGTGTGTGTGTGTGTGTGTGTGTGTGTGTGTGTGTGTACATGATTGCATAGGAAAAGTTGTTGTGGTTGGTGCTATTCAGAGTTTCTGACATCCAGTGTCTTGTCTCTTAGCATCTGGAAGGGAGGTATGGGGGGGGGGCTCTTCTGTCAGTTTGACAGAGCTGCCTTCACCTAGTGTTGTACTCTGCTTTTGTCCAGTTCTTCCTGAAAATTGAAATTCGGTCATTAACTAGCAGCTAAAATTTGTTTTATGTTTAATTTTTTCAAACTTACCATTTATGATAAAAGAAATTCATGTTTTAAACCAAGTGCAGTACATGGTACAGATACTGAAAGAAGTAAGAAATTATATTCCTTTTCACTGAAAGTGTTAATTGAGAGAATCTCTCTTTATAAGAAAGGACGCCAGGCTGCAGGAGAAAGCATGGTATGCATGGCATTAACAGGAACCATTCAACATCAAAGCTCGGAGTGAGGGATTTATGATAAAAGTAAACACATAGGAAAGCCAGTGTGGTAATTCAAATATCAGAGAAGCTGAATTTTAACGATATCTATTATTATTAGGAAAAAGAAGAATAATTTATAGTAATAAATTACTATTTATGAGGAAATATATTTACTGTAAAATTTTTATGTGCAAATACCAAACTAAGTATACAAATAAACTTTCATTAGATACTAAATTTAAAGATATTTGAATTTATATTTATTAGGAAATTTTATAATAAGGCTTTAGTTTGAAATAGGTCTAGAAGAGAAAAACTTTTTTTTTTTTCAAGACAGGGTTTCTCTGTATAGCCCTGGCTGTCCTGGACTCACTCTGTAGACCAGGTTGGCCTCCAACTCAGAAACCCACCTGCCTCTGCCTCCCAAGGGCTAGGATTAAAGGCATGCGCCACCACTACCCAGTGAGAAAAACTTTTAAAAGTTGTTTTTAGCCAGGCAGTAGTGGCACACACCTTTAATCCCAGTACTTGGGAGGCAGAGGCAGGCAGGTTTCTGAGTTCCGAGGCCAGCCTGGTCTACAGAGTGAGTTCCAAGACAGTCAGGGCTACACAGAGAAACCTTGTCTCAAAACAAACAAACAAACAAACAAACAAAAAAGTTGTTTTGAATAAAACAATATTATATGAGTGACATGGTATGTATACCCACTAGAATGTAAGTATAACATTTTATATCCCTTAAATAGTACACCAGTTTTATTCAACATATGTAAAACTATAAACTAGATGATAAAATAGTTTATAACCTATCAAAGAGTTGTATACTAATATGCTATGATAACATTCTTATTTTAGAAATGATCATTTGTTATCAAGAGACCTTGCAGCAGAATTTAATACAAGATTCACCATAAAAGAAATTTAAGTAAACTAATCAATTCTCTACCAACAGAGGATGAAAATGCCATCTAAAATGTGTATTAGGGGTGCACAGTAATGCTCATCATTAGAAATCTAGGAAAAAAACTCAAAATAACAAGTCATTTATTACAAACAAAGTTGAAGTGTTTTTTTTTTTTCTTAAATGGTTCATTTTTGGACATCTCTTTCAAATTGTTGAGGGCATACATTTCCAAAAACCACAGGATCAAAACCCAAAGATCAAAAATTATAAGAAATGATGATCAAATTTTCTAAGTCAGTGAACCATAACTTAAAGTATTAATGAGATGTTACTCTAAACCACACTAAATGAACTTATGGAAATGTCTTTATTACTTCTTGGTCTAAGGAAAAGTGTTATTTGCAAATACTTCTATTGGGTGTATGAATTATTAGTATTTTGGATTAAAAAAACTAGAAGTAGTTATCAAGATTTAAGACTATTAGGATTTCTATATGATATTGAGGATGTAGATCTACAAACAACAATATACAATATACAAATATACAAATACAAGGACTCTTGATTAAGCCTTCTATTAGCAAACGAGAAGGTAGTTATATTCACTGTAATGACTGGGGTATAGGATCTTCATATAATTCATTATCTTGCACCTAGTGAAAATGAATTTGTAAAAGAATTGGGAAATTTTTAGGAGGTAATAATGCATGAAGTAGAAGACAGTAAGCAGAATATCCACAGTGAGATTTTATTTCTGCAAGAACCACTTGTATTTATGCCTGTATATGCTAAAATGGTCTTCAAATGTTTTTTACATTTGAACTTGATTTTCTAGGGGTAGGAAGTGGAATAAAAACTGTTGTAGGGAGGGGACAGTGGTAAAAATTTTGGTTAAAAAAAATAAAAAAGATTAATGGACAGGGTGGCTAAACCTCTAATCCAAACACTTGGGAGGCTGGGACCAGAGAGCTGTGAATTCCAGAGCAGCTGAGCTACAAAAAGAGACTCTGCCTCAAAAGCAAGCAAATGAAGAAGCATTCTAACTGAGCACCAAAATAAATCAAGTCCATATTAGTAAAAAAAAAAATGATAGTAGACTACAAATAGAAAAATAGCAGAGAAGGCCAATATGTAAATATACTTATGTATTTTTGTGGGATGTAGTTGTCAGCTACTTGTGCTTTTTCGAAGGAAAAGACTGGTACTTATCAATTATAAATGAAATAATTATAGTGCAATATAACCCATGTAAAATACATTTTTCATTCAATGAGGGCATCAATTTACAAAAAATGTTCACTTAAATGGAATATTGCGGCTGCAAGAGAATGAATCGCAACTAAACTACATTCTTTTTTTTTTTTTAAGATAAATTATACATTTATTTGGCAACAAATTTTTATATTTTTTATTTGTTTTATTAGATATTTTCTTTATTTACATTTCAAATGTTCTCCCCTTTCCTGATTTCCACTCTGAAAACCCCCATTCCCTTCCCTCTCCCCCTGCCCAACAACCCACCTTTTCCTGTTTCCTGGCCCTGGCATTCTCCTACTTGGCCTTCACAGGACCAAGGGCCTCTCCTCCCATTGATGATCGACTAGGCCATCTGCTACTATATATGTGACTGGAGCCATGAGTCCCACCATGTGTACTCTTTGGTTGGTGGTTTAGACCTGGGAGTTCTGGGGGGTACTAGTTGATTCATGTTATTGTTCCTTCTATGGGGCTACAAAGCTCCTCAGCCCTTTGGATCCTTTCTCTAGCTTCTTCATTGAGGACCCTGTGCTCAGTCCAGTTAATAGCTGTGAGCATCCACTTCTGTATTAATCAGCTACTGTGAGAACCTCTCAGAAGATAGCTACATCAGGCTCCTGTCAGCAAGTACTTGTTGGCATCCACAATAGTGTCTGGGTTTGGTGACTGTATATGGGATGGATCCCCAGGTGCAGCAGTTTCTAGATTGTCATTCCTTCAGACTCTACTCTACACTTCATCTCTGTAACTCCTTCCATGGGTATTTTTTCCCTTTCCAAGAATGATTAAAGTATCCACACTTTAGTCTTACTTCTTCTTGAGTTACATGTGGTTTGTTGATTGTATCTTGAGTATTCCGAACTTCTGGGCAAATATCCACTTATCCTTGAGTGCATTCCATGCGTTATGATTGGGTTACCTCCCTCAGGATGATACTCTACAGATCCATCCATTTCCCTAAGAATTTCATAAATTCATTGTTTTTAATAACTGAGTAGTACTCCATTGTGTAAATGTACCACATTTTCTGTATCCATTCCTCTGTTGAGGGTCATCTGGGTTGTTTCCAGTTTCTGGCTATTATAAATAAGGTTGCTATGAACATATTGGAATGTGTCCTTATTACATGTTGGAGCATCTTCTGGGTATATGCTTAGGAGTGGTATAGGTGGGTCCTCAGATGGTAACTATGTTCAATTTTCTGAGGAATTGCCAAACTGATTTCCAGAGTAGTTGTACCAGCTTGCAATCCCACCAACAATGAAGGAATGTTCCTCTTTCTCCACATCCTCACCAGCATCTGCTGTCACCTGACTTTTTGATCTTAGCCATTCTGACTGGTGTGAGATGGAATCTCAGAGTTGTTTTGATTTTCATTTCCCTGATGACTAAGGATGTTGAACATTTCTTTAGGTGCTTCTCAGCCATTCGGTATTCCTCAATTGAGAATTCTCTGTTTAGCCCTATACCCCATTTCTTTTAGATTTATTTATTAATTTTTTGTGTGTATGAGTACACTATAGCTGTACAGATGGCCATGAGTCATCATGTGGCTGCTGGGAATTGAACTCAGGACCTCTGCTTGCTCTGGCCCCCTGCTCGCTCCAGCCCTGCTCACTCCAGTCCACTGCTCCAGAGTAATACACGCTATAGCTGTCTTCAGACGCACCAGAAGAGGGTGTCAGATCTCATCATGGATGGTTGTAAGCCACCATGTGGTTGTTGGGATCTGAACTTGGGACCTTGGGAAGAGCAGTCAGTGCTGTTCCCAGCTGAGCCATCTCATCATCCCTGTACCCCATTTTTTAATAGGGTTATTTGGTTCTCTGGAGTCTAAACTCGTGAGTTCTTTGCATATATCAAATATTAACCCTCTATAAGATGTAGGGTTGGTAAAGATCTTTTCGCAATCTGTTGGTTGCTGTTTTGCCCTATTGACATTGCCTTTGCCTTACAAAAGTTTTGCAATTTTATGAGGTCCCATTTGTCAATTCTTGATCTTAGAGTATAAGGTATTAGTGTACTGTTCAGGAACTATTCTGCTGTGCTCATGTGCTCGAGGCTCTTCCCCACTTTCTTTTCTATTAGTTTCCATGTATCAGTTTTTATGTGGAGGTACTTGATCGACTTGGACTTGAGCTTTGTATAAGAAGATAGGAATGGATCAATTTGCATTCTTCTACATGCTAACTGCCATTTGAACCAGCACCATTTATTGAAAATGCTATCTTTTTCCACTGGATGGTTTTAGCTCCTCTGTCAAAATTCAAGTGACCATAGGTGTTTGGATTCATTTCTGGGTTTTCAGTTCTAATCTATTGATCTACCTGCCTGTCACTGTACCAGTACCATGCAGTTTTTATCACAATTGCTCTGTAGTGTAGCTTGAGGTCAGGGATGGTGATTCAACCAGAAGTTCTTTTATTATTGAGAAGAGTTTTCTCTATTCTATGTTTTTTTGTTATTCCAGATGAATTCTCAAATTGTTCTTTCTAACTCTGTGAAGAATTGAGTTGAAATTTTGATGGGGATTGCATTGAATCTGTAGATTGCTTTCAGCAAGATGGCCGTTTTTACTATATTATTCCTGCCAATCCACAAGCAAGGGAGATCTTTCCATCTTCTGAAGCCTTTTTCATTTGTTCCTTCATAGGAGAAATCAAATCAGAAGTTCTTGTTATACAGATATTTCACTTGTTTGGTTAGTCACACCATGGTAATTTATATTATTTGTGACTAATGTGAAGGGGGTTCTTTCTCTACTTTCTTTCTCAGCCTGTTTATCCTTTGTGTAGAGGAAGGCCACTGATTTGCTTGAGTTAATTTTATATCCAGCTACTTTGCTGAAGTTGTTTATCAGGTTTACAAGCACTCTGGTGGAATTTTTGGGGTCACTTAAGTGTATGATCATATCATCTGCAAATAATGATAATTTGACTTCTTCCTTTCCAGTTTGTATCGCTTTGATTTCCTTTTGTTGTCTAATTGCTCTGGCTAGGACTTCAAGTACGATATTGAATAGGTAGGGAGAGAGTAGGCAGCCTTGTCTAGTCCCTGATTTTAGTGGGATTGCTTCAAGTTTCTCTCCATTTAGTTTGATGTTGGCTACTGGTTTGCTATATATTGCTTTTCTATGTTTAAGTATGGGGCTTGAATTCCTGATCATTCCAAGGCTTTTTATCATGAAGGGGTATTGGATTTTGTCAAATGCTTTCTCAGCATCTAATGAGATGATCATATGGTTTTTTTTCTTTGAGTTTGTTTATATAGTGGATTCTGTTGATGGATTTCCATATACATTGAAATATCCCTGCATCCCCGGGATGAAGCCTACTTGATCATGATGGATTGGTCTGTAGTTCTCCTTCTTTGTTGGGTCTTTGTGTGGTTTAGGTATCAGAGTAATTGTGACTTCATAGAATGAGTTGGGTAGAGTGCCTTCTGTTTCTATTTTGTGGAATAGTTTGAGGAGTGTTGGTATTAGGTCTTCTTTGAAGGTCTGAGAGAACTCTGCACTAAACCCATGTGGTCCTGGGCTTGTTTTGGTTGGGAGACTATTAATGACTGTTTCTATTTCATTAGCAGATATGGGATTATTTAGATTGTTGATCTGATCTTGATTTAACTTTGGTATCTGGTATCTGTCTAGAAAACTGTCCATTTCATCCAGGTTTTCCAGTTTTGTTTTCCAGGCTTTTGTAGTAGGATCTGATGATTTTTTTTGGATTTCCTCAGTTTCTGTTGTTATGCCTCCCTTTTCATTTCTGATTTTGTTAATTAGGAAACTGTCTCTGTGCCCTCTGGTTAATCTGGCTAAAGGTTTATCTATTTTGTTGATTTTCTCAAAGAACCAGCTCCTGGTTTGGTTAATTCTTTGTACAATTCTTTTTGTTTCCACTTAGTTGATTTCAGCTCTGAGTTTAATTATTTCCTACCAACTCCTCTTGGGTGAGTTTGCTTCCTTTTGTTCTAGAGCTTTCAAATGTGTTGTCAAGCTGCTAGTGTATGCTCTCTCCAGTTTCTTTTTGGAGGCACTCGGAGCTATGAGTTTTCCTCTTAGGACTGCTTTCACTGCGTCCCATAAGATTGGGTATGTTGTGGCTTCATTTTCATTAAACTCTAAAAAGTCTTTAATTTCTTTCTTTATTTCTTCCTTGAACAAGTTATCATTGAGTAGGGTGTTGTTCAGCTTCCATGTGTGTGTGTGCTCTCTTTTATTTTTGTTGTTATTGAAGACCAACTTTAATCTGTGGTGATTTGATAAGATACATGGTATTATTTCAATATTCTTGTATCTGTTGAGGCCTGTTTTGTGACTGATTATATGGTCAATTTTGGAGAAAGTACCATGAGGTACTGAGAAGAAGGTATATCCTTTTGTTTTAGGATAAAATGTTCTATAGATATCTGCTAAATCCATTTGGTCCAAAACTTCTCTTAGTTTCACTATATCTCTGTTTAGCTTCTGTTTTCATGATCTGTCCATTAATAAGAGTAGGATGTTGAAGTCTCCTATTATTAGTGTGTGTGGTGCAATGTGTTCTTTGAAGTTTAGTAAAGTTTCTTTTATGAATGTGGGTACCCTTGCACTTGGAGCATAGATGATTAGAATTGAGAGTTCATCTTGGTAGATTTTACCTTTGATGAGTATGAGTTGTCCCTCCTATCTTTTTTGATAACTTTAGGTGGAAAGTCAATTTTATTTGATATTAGAATGGCTACTCCAGCTTGTTTCTTGGGACCATTTCCTTGTAAAATTGTTTTCCAGCCTTTTACTCTGAGATAGTGTCTGTCTTTGTCACTGAGGTGGGTTTCCTCTATGCAGCAAAGTGTTGGGTCCTTTTTAGGTAACCAGCCTGTTAATCTATTTCTTTTTATTGGGGAATTAAGTCCATTGATATTAAGAGATATTAAGGAAAAGTAATTGTTGCTTCCTGGTTTTTTTTTTGTTGTTGTTATTGGAATTGGAATTCTGTTCATGTGGCTACCTTCTTTTAGTTTTGTTGAAAGATTACTTTCTTGCTTTTTCTAGCATGTGGTTTCCCTCCTTGTGTTGGCATTTTCCATATATTATCCTTTATAAGGCTGAATCTGTGGAAAGATATTGTATAAATTTGTTTTTGTCATGGAATATCTTGGTTTTTCCATCTATGGTAATTTAGAGTTTTGCTGGGTATAGTAGCCTGGACTGGTATTCATGTTTTCCTTGGGTCTGTATGACATTTGCTCAGGAACTTCTAGCTTTCATAATCTCTGTTAAGAAATCTTGTGTAATTCTGATAGGTCTGCCTTTACATGTTAGTTGACTATTTTCCCTTACTGCTTTTAACATTCTTTTCTTGTTTTGTGTATTTGGTGTTTTGATTATTATGTGGTGGGAGGAATTTCTTTTCTGGTCCAATTTATTTGGAGTTCTGTAGGCTTCTTGTATGTTCATACATATCTCTTTCTTTAGGTTAGGGAAATTTTCTTCTATAATTTTGTTGAAGATATTTACTAGCCTTTTAAATTGGAACTCTTCACTGCCTTCTATACCTATTATCTTTAGGTTTGGTCTTCTCATTGTGTCCTAGATTTTCTGGATGTTTTGGTTTAGAATCTTTTTGCATTTTGCATTTTCTTTGACTGTTGTGTCAATGTTTTCTATGGTATCTTCTGCACCTGAAACTTTCCAATCTCTTGTATTGTGTTGGTGATGCCTGCATCTATGAGTTCTGACTTCTTTCCTAGGTTTTCTATCACCAGAGTTGTCTTCCTTTGTGATTTATTTATTGTTTCTAATTCCAGTTTTAGATCCTGGATGGTTATGTTCAATTCCTTAACCTGTTTGGTTGTGTTTTCCTGTAATTATTTCTTTAAGGGAATTTTTTTGTGTTTCTTCTTTAAGGACTTCTACCTGTTTACCTATGTTCTCCTTTATTTCTTTAAGAGAGTTATTTATGTCCTTCTTAAAATCCTCTTTCAGTAGCATGAGATATGATTTTAAATCCGAATCTTGTTTGCCATTGTTTTGGGGTATTCAGGACTTGCTGTGGTGGGAGTACTGGGTTCTGATGATGCCAAGTAGTCTTGGTTTCTGTTGGTAAGATTCTTGCATTTGCCTTTCACCATCTGTTGATCTCTGGTGTTAGATGTTCCTATTGTCTCTAGCTGGAGCTTATTCTTCCTGTTGCTCTCTGTATGCCTGTGTCAGCACTCCTGGGAAACCAGCTCTCTCCTGAGAAGACCTGTGCACAGAGGGCTGTGGAATAGCCCCACCTCCTGGGTGCAGATGGAGGAAGGAAGGACCCTGTCCCAGCTGCTCTGCCACTTCTGGGGCCTGTGAGTTCCTGGCTGGTCCCACCTTGGACAGTGACAAGAGAGAAAATCCTAAACCACATTCTTCTTGAAGTCACAGAAGGCAGAACAGAGATCTCATCTGGTCTGAGAACAGTAATGAGGGTTTGTGGTTGTACATCTCAAAGGCAACCATCTGGGTTACATTTAAGCAGGGGTGTCATTACTTTGGTTTGCCTTCTCTATTGACTATTAGAAGGAGTCATTTGAAAGGTTATAGCTTATATATGAACAGAAAGTGAAAAATTTGTGTCTTGCCAATGTTTTTCTAGACTTCTAAAAGGAGTCTGTTGCCTGGGTATCATCGTGTGAGATTCTGATTCTGTGATACAGAAATAATGATGGGGTTTCAGAGACAGAAATATTGACAGAGAGACCAGGCATTCTGTTCTCAGTAAGAATTGGTATGGCAGTCCAAACCTATCTACGATTATTTTCTAACACAAATGACTTTATGGCAAGAGCTATAGAGGACTATATTATTCAATTCTCATTCATTAACAAAATAACTAGAACAGAATAATACTCAGTCATACATCAAGGGCTCCATGAGATACTTGTTCTCGAATACGTGTATACTCAAATAAGTCCACACGCTAGCATAGAATGGTTGAACTTCTATCCCTGGTAAAGCTTGAGTTGTATTGGAGTCACCTATTGCTATGGTATGAATTTGTCCCTTACAATTCTTACCTTGATAATTCTCAGTGCCACCGTGTTAAGAGGTAGAAGTTGAAGACATGTTTAGTTCACAAGGATTTTCTTTCTTTTTTTGTTTTTGTTTTTTGTTTTTTGAGACAGGGTTTCTCTGTATAGCCTTGGCTATTCTTGAACTCACTCTGTACACCAGGCTAGCCTCGAACTCAGAAATCAGCCTGCCTCTGCCTCCAAAGTGCTAGGAGTAAAGGCGTGTGCCACGACTGCCCGGCCACAAGGATTTTCTTAATTGATGAAATTTCTATTTTTTTTATTAGATATTTTCTTTATTTACATATCAAATGTTATCTCATTTCCTGGTTTTCCCTCTGAAAATCCCTTATCCCCTCCAACCTCCCCCTGCTCAGCAACACACCTACTCCCCGTTCCTGACCCTGGCATTCCTCTACACTGGGGCATAAAGTCTTTACAGGACCGAGGGCCTCTCCTCACACTGATGACCAACTAGGCCATCCTCTGCTATATATATGCTGCTGGAGCCATGAGTCCCACCATGTGTACTCTTTGGTTGGTAGTTTAGTCACTGAGAGCTCTGGGGGTACTAGTTAGTTTATACTGTTGTTCCTCCTAAGGGGCTGAAAACTCCTTGGGTCTTTTCTCTTGTTCCTCCATTGGGGACACTGTGCTCAGTTCAATGGTTGGCTGAGAGTAGCCACATCTGTATTTGTCAGACACTGCTAGAGACCCTCAGGAGACAGCTATATCAGGCTCCTGTCAGCAAGCACTTGTTGGCACCCACAATAGTGTCTGATTTTGGTGACTGTATAAGGGATGAATCCTTAGGTAGGACAGTCTCTGAATGGCCTTTCCTTCAGTCTCTGCTCTGTAACTCCTCCCATGGATATTTTGTTCCCCCTTCTAAGAAGGACTGAAGTATCCACATTTTGGTTTTCTTTCTTCTTGCACTTCTTGTGGTTTGTGAATTGTATCTTGGGCATTCTGAACTTCTGGGCTAATATCCACTTATCAGTGAGTTTATACCATGTGTATTCTTTTGTGATTGGGTTACCTCACTCAGGATGATATTTTATAGTTTCATCCATTTGACTAAGAATGTCATAAATTCATTTTTTTAATAGCTGAGTAGTGGAGATGTACCACATTTTCTGTATCCATTCCTTTGCTGGGGGACATCTGGATTCTTTATGGCTTCTGGCTATTATAAATAAGGCTGCTATGAACATAGTGGAGCATGTGTCCTTATTACATGTTTGAGTAGCTTCTGGGTATATGCCCAGGAGTGATATAGCTAGGTTCTCAGGTAGTACTATGTTTAGTTTTCTGAGGAACTGCCAAACTGATTTCCAGAGTGGTTGTACTAGCGTGCAATCTCACCAGCAATGAAACTCCTCTTTCTCTACATCTTTGCCATCATCTGCTGTCACCTGAGTTTTTGATCTTAGCTATTCTGCCTGGTGTGAGGTGGAATCTCAGGGTTGTTTTGATTTGCATTTCCCTGATGACTAAGAATGTTGACCATTTCTTTTTGTGCTTCTCAGCCATTTGGTATTCCTCAGTTGAGAAGTCTTTGTTTAGCTCTGATCCCCATTTTTTAATAGGGTTATTTGGTTCTCTGGAGTCTAACTTCTTGCATTCTTTGTATATATTGGATATTAGCCCTATATCAGATATAGGATTGGTAAAGATCTTTTTCAAATCTGTTGGTTACTGTTTTTTCCTATTGACAGTGTCCTTTGCCTTATAGAAGCTTTGCAATTTTATGAGGTCCCATTTGCCAAATCTTATTCTTAGAGCATAAGCCATTAGTGTTCTGTTCAGGAACTTTTCCCCTGTGTCCATGAGCTCGAGGCTCTTCCCCACTTTCTCTTCTCTTAGATTCAGTGTATCTGGTCTTATGTGAAGGTCATTGATCCACTTGGACTTGAACTTTGTACAGAAAGATAAGAATTGATCAATTTGCATTCTTCTACATGTTGACTACCATTTGAACCAGCACTATTTGTTGAAAATGCTGTCTTTTTTTCACTGGATGGTTTTAGTTCCTTAGTCAAAATTCAAGTGACCATAGGCATTTAAGTTCATTTCTGGGTCTTCAATTCTATTCCATTGATCTACCTGCCTGTCACTGTACCAATACCATGCAGGTTTTAAAACTATTGCTCTGTAGTGCAGCTTGAGGTCAGGGATGGTGATTCCACCATAATTTCTTTTATTGTTGAGAAGAGTTTTTGCTCTCCTAGTTGTTTTGTTATTACAGACGAGTTCTCAAATTGTTCTTTCTAACTCTATGAAGAATTGAGTTGGAATTTTTATGGGGATTGCATTGAATCTGTAGATTGCTTTTGGCAAGATGGCCATTTTTAGTACATAAATCCTGCCAATTCATGAGCATAGGTGATCTTTTCTTCTTCTGAGATCTTTTTTGATTTCTTTCTTCAGAGACTTGAAGTTCTTGCCCTTGCTTCTTGCCATCTTGTTATCTCTGGTGTGAGTTGGTTTTGCTGTCTTTGACTTGTCCCTCTTAAAAGCCAGTGGGTCAGTACTTCTAGGAGACCAGTTCTTTCTGGGAGGAAAGGGTTGTAGACAGAAACCAGAGGGATCCTGTCCCATGTTGGTCCTTGGTTCCTGTGTCCTGATGGCTCTGCAAAGGACCCTCTTGGGCCAGGATTTTGTGGTGTTCTTACCTGTGCTTGCAAGTGCATAGGCACTCCTGGGAGACCAGCTCTCTCCTAGCAGTATTTGTGTATGCTCTATGGCATAGGATCAGCTCTGGGCACAGGTAGAGACCAGAAGACTCCTATCCCAGGCAGCTCCTCGGTTCCTGTGTCCTGATGGTTCTGGGTGGGTTCCTCTGAGCAGCAGTGGTGGTCCTACCTGCTCTCACAGACCTGTCAGCACTTCTGGGAGGCTCACTACCTCCTGGCACTATTTGGGTATGGTGCCCTGTCACAGAGGATCTGTTCTCTCTTTTGTTTTTTACAAGACAGAATTTCTCTGTGTACCTCTGCATTCCTGGAACCCACTCTGTAGACCAGGCAGGCCTTGAACTCACAGAGCTTTTCCTGCCTCTGCCTCCCAGTGCTGGGATTAAAGGTTTGTTTTACCATGCCCAGTGCTCCTGATGTTTGTGAGGGAAAGGGCTGCTGACCACAGAAGCAGGTTCCTTATGGTAAGTGTATCATTTTAAAATTCAAGCACACTCCTCTGATGTTCTTTTGTCCTTCAGCTTTCTTCCCTGGGGGAAGGCAATCAGTAGGATCTCAGGATATGTATCCCTTACGGCCTAATGCAGTTATACTTTATAAAATACTCAACTGTGACATCATGTCAACATAAAAAAAGACAAAGGCATTTTCAGAAAACATAATGCTCTTTCCCATTTATAGGGATCTTAAATGTTACCCATGCATTTATATTACATAACCAAAGTTGAACACCTCCAACATAGAAGGAGATAGCACCCCAAATGACTTTTGTAGGAGTACAAAGACTGTGAAATGTGTAAACCTTCTTCACCTTTGGTTCATTCATACACTCATTTCAGCTACTCAGCATTGTCCCTGTATTCATCCTACTTAATCCAGTTTTTATTAAACAAGTGCTCTGTTACTCAACTAGAGACAGGAATTCTCTACCCAACCTTCAAAGCCCTTCCTCCTTGGCTAAAATGTACTTTTGTCTTCACTCATTATTCTTACTGGAAAAAAGAAGACTGGGGAAGGAGAGAGAGAGAGAGAGAGAGAGAGAGAGAGAGAG